>CM055100.1:46049839-46115995 GCA_029204225.1 Diphasiastrum complanatum | reverse complement strand
TGGAACCGTACAGTGAACTGTACAGTTCATGAAGTTTGGTTCCAAGAACCGTGGTGAACCGTGGTAATTAATTAATTAACTTTTTTTAGGGGTTTTTGGGGGAAAAGGGCATAAAAAAAATCAATTAATTACAATGTACATGAACCATTCCACGGTTCATGAACCATGGTACAGTTCACTGTACGGTTCTTGGGTTCTATGACACACACACACACACACACACACACATATATATATATATATATATATATATATATATCTAAGAACCATGACCCCGAGCGCGAAGGTGCGTCCGAACCAATGTTTAATGGTACCTTTTGAATCGCCTTTTCGAACCGTGTTTGAATCGGGAAAGAATCGACTTCTCCAAGTTCGAATCGGTTTTAGGGTCCCCCCCCCTTAGTTTCTACCCTTCGATTATGTCAAAAAGAAGTGCTTTCTTAGTGTTAATGGGTAACATGTACATTATAATTCGTGATTAAACGATATTGAAATTTGAATCCTGACGTGCAACTCCTAAGTCTTGTTACCTAACAATACCTGTCACCTGTGATTTAGGGTTCTTGATCCATCCATTGCTCACAGTTTTAGCTATGATCTATCTGATATCATTTGTGACATTAGCTAGTAACTACCAACTTCCATACATGAGTAGAAAGATTGATCATTGTTACTCGTCACTCAAAACATTAATGTCACACGGTACAACATACATATTACAATTTCCAATGAAACACTAGAAAAAACCGCGAAGTCTCTCTCTCTCTCTCTCTCTCTCTCTCTCTCTCTCTCTCTCTCTCTCTCTCTCTCTCTCTCTCTCTCTCTCTCTCTCTCTCTCTCTCTCTCTCTCTCTCTCTCTCTCTCTCTCTCTCTCTCTCTCTCTCTCTCAAATGCCAAAACAGTACGGTTCGAACCGTTTAAAAAAAAAAAAACGTGTAAAAACGGTTCGAACCGGGCCGATTCGAACCGGTGGTTCGAACCGCGGTTCGACACAACTATGGTCCGGACGCGCTAGGGGCACGTCCGGGGTGGACGCGACGCAATTTTCTTTTTCAAAAAAAAATACGGGCCCCTCCCTGCTCGCTCCCACATGCCCAAAAATGATTAAAACTTATTTCCCTCCCCCTCCCCCCCCCCCCCCCCCAAATTAATTATTAGGGGGTATTTGTCACATAATTGCCCCCTTCGGCTAAAAAAACTGAAAAAATGTACCAAAAATGTTTGCAAAAAACCTACCCATTGCCCATGCCTCCCATAACTGAGATACCACCAAACGAGCTTGAAAGAGCAAATTGTAATTTTGACAATAAACGACATTTGGTGTCGCAGGAAAGTTCGTCTTTAGGGTTGGATGTGGTTACCAGTTTCAGCAGCGTAGATCTTAAGTGTGATCAAATTGACTTTTTCGATTTATACTACCGCATAGTCTTGGCAGATATTTGCTTGTGTTCATATCCATCTCTGAGTGAACGCCAATAACTTCTTGAGGCATGGTTATATTTCCTGAAATGCTGCTATGTTCGTATTTCCAGCAACGATTTCAGACCCTATGCTACAAAGGTTTGTTATGCATTTTCTCGGATTAAAATGATATCGCCATCTTTCTTATGGGCCTCAGGATATTCTCATGTTGTCTAACTTAACCTACTAATGTGTGGTTTGTAGGTGCGAAATTGGGCCTCTTATCTTTGCCACAACTACGTAAACTATAGGCAGGATCAAGCTCAAGACCAGAAGATTTTCGGGAGAAGTGAATGCTGACAAGCTCTCAAGATCACAAGTTTCTGGGAGAAATGAATGCTCACTACACTCATGAAATGAGGCGTTCCTTGGTCGTTCCTATTACGAAAGGAGGCTCTATGTTGAACCTTCTTTTCAACCTTACCAAAGGTAGTGTCCTTAGTGAAGAGTTCTCTTGCATAGGCCCAATCAACACCATTTTTCAAAAGGCTTGACACAGAATCTTCAAGTTCATAGCTGGTCTTTGCACACTCTAGCTTCATCTCCTAGTTCTTCTTCGGCAAGAAAACCTCCAAAGCGTAGCACTTTCAACACAAACAAAACTATGACGGTGTAGGGTCTCTCTCTCTTTCTCTCTCTCTCTCTCTCCCTCTCTCTCTCTCTCTCTCTCTCTCTCTCTCTCTCTCTCTCTCTCTCTCTCTCTCGCAACGTCAATTCCAAATGTTTTCAGGCCCCAACCAACGAAGTGTCCCTGAAGCCCTATTTAGCGTCAAACTTTGGACGAACGTTCTGGGCTGACTGTCGGTCCGTTCCTCAGCTTGTCTGTTCCCACAGGTTCCTATCGAGGTTGTCCACTAGCCGAAACAGACGGCACCTGAAACGGGTCCCGTTTGCAAAAACTGGGCCATTGGACGGAAAGCTGCAAAACTAGTCCATTTTGCGTGACCTAATTGTGTTTCTCTCCCATCGAAGGGCCATTTTGACCAAAGTTCAAACGATACCCGAATGGAGCAAGGCTGGATCCATTAGGTCCGTATCGGGTTCACGAACCTGTGGACTGCATCCCTGGACTATTTTGGTCAATTTCAAATGTTTTCAGGTCCCGACCGACGAAGTGTCCCTGAAGTTCTATAAAGATTGGAGAAATAAAGTATGGGATTATATTTAGTATTTTTAATCTAAAAAAAAACAAAATACGTTCAATGCTTTAGGGTTTAGGACCGGATGATATGAGAGACAACGTGTCCTTAGTGAAGAGTTCTCTTGCATAG
This sequence comes from Diphasiastrum complanatum, assembly GCA_029204225.1. Lineage (NCBI taxonomy): Eukaryota > Viridiplantae > Streptophyta > Lycopodiopsida > Lycopodiales > Lycopodiaceae > Diphasiastrum > Diphasiastrum complanatum. The sequence continues at coordinate 46,113,263 of CM055100.1, read as the reverse complement.
GCCCAATCAACACCATTTTTCAAAAGGCTTGACATAGAATCTTCAAGTTTATAGTTGGTCTTTGCACACTCTAGCTTCATCTCCCAGTTCTTCTTCTGCAAGAAAACCTCCAAAGCGTAGCACTTTCAACACACACAAAACTGCTTGGCAAAGTGTGCCACTTGCACTATTTTACTCAACTTACAAAAGGGGGGTCTCATGTATTTAATTAATAACATGCCCCATGAGTTATGTACAACTTACAATTTAATTAGTGCCTAGCCAAGGGGGTAAAATAGGCATTACTCTTCAACAACCCCCCTTAATGGCAATTTTACTCAAACTGACACCCAACAAAGTTCTGAATTTTTCAAACTTATCTTTACTAAGCAACAATGTAGGTTTTACTTGAGCAATCTGCATATCCTCAAGTAGACAGCGTAACCAAATGGCTTCACAGGCAGACCTCGTAGTCGCCTCGTACTCAGCTTCGGTACATGATAGGGCAATAGTAGGCTGATTCTTGCTACACCATGAATAACCTTCCAGCTGAAGGTCTCCATCATCAGTGTATCCAATCCCATAAGTCATCGTCCCTCTCACATATCATAGGATCCGCTTGGCTGCCTCCAATGTGATTCGGTAGGCTTACTCATGAATTGACTTGTGATCACAACCACATAAGCAATATGTGGCCTAGTGGTAGTAAGGTAAATCAGGCTGCCCACCAATTGGCGATAGAGAGTCTCATCTGCAAATGCTGGACCATCATCTCTTGATGGCTTGTTGGTTGCATCCATGGGTGTGCTAATTGGTTCGCTTTCTTGCATGTTAAACCTCTTCAATAATTTCTATGCATACTTTGCCTGTGATATAAAAAGACAACGCTTCCCTTTCCAAACCTCAACTCCTAGGCAATAGTGTAGCAAACCCAAATCTTTTATCTCAAATTCACTAGAAAGATTTTTCTTAACACAAGCAATAAGCTTTTTATTGCTTCCCGTGATGAGTAGATCATCCACATAGAGCACAACAACAACAAAGTCTTCTCCTTCCTTGAAGACATAAAGGTTGCAATCAGACTTACTCTTCTCAAACCCTTGCCTTGGTACTCGTCAATTCGGCTATACCAAGCTCTAGGCGCCTGTTTGAGCCCATACAAGGCTTTTCTAAGCCTGCAAACCAGATTCTCCTTGCCTGTTATCTCAAACCCATGCGGTTGTTCCATGTAAACCTCCTCCTGTAGGTGCCCATTAAGAAAGGCACTCTTGACATCCATTTGATGGACATCCCAATCAAAATACAACCTTGGTACATGCAACACACTCTTGATTACCTTCACCTCACCTGATGACAGCTGCACTGGAACTGTGCCTTTGCCCCTCACGTAGCCACTTCAAGGCAACCCTTCAGCTCCTGTTTTTGACTTTGCCACTTGGTATGGCCTTACTAGCACAAGCACTAGGCCCCACTGGAACAGAAACCAGAAGCCCCTATAGAAAGTGCGCCCTACTTTTGTGTAAGCTCCTCCAAAAAGACTTTCCAGAACTCAACTAGAATTAGAAAGTTTTTGGATCATCCCACTTTCCTTGCCAATAGCTCTCCAACAGTGCAAGACTCAACCTGATCCGACTCCTGTAGATCAAAAGCTCCCTCTTTCAAGATTGAGGTGCTTGTAGAAGATGAGAATCTTTCAAGAATCCGAGCACTGAAGTTTCTCTCACTCACAGGCTAGACAACCTGCTCTGATACCATGATAAATTGCAAGACCCAGCTATGGAGTATCTTAACTTCAATACTAGATCAACTATGAAAGCTTGAGAAACTTAGCTATGGAAAACATCACATACAAGGAGAATTGCATGAGCACCTCACAACATCAAAAGTTAGAAGAGGAAATGAATTGCTAGAGAGAGAGAGGAGGGCATGGGTCCTCCAAGTCCCTTGTGAGGCAAGCACCTCAGGTACATGCATAGAAAGTCTAGGTATCAACCATAGGAGTGAGCTACTTGGCCAAGTGGGCCACTTGCACTAATTTACTCAACTTACAAAAGGGGGGTCTCATGCATTTAATTAATAACGTGCCCCATGAGTTATGTACAACTTACAACTTAATTAGTGCCTAGCCAAAGGGGTAGAATAGGCATTACTCTTCAACAATTGCGTTTCACAAAACCAGGCGCGTGTTGCACAAAAAAGCATATTGTATAGTAATTTAAGAGATGTATCAAAGAAACATTACGTATCCCGCCACATACGGCTGGGTTTGTTTTTAAACTACTGTCTAACTATATGCCGCCTCATTTGTTGCCGAAAATTACATAGAAAGAGTTCGCCACATACGGTTGGACCTTATTTACTCTTAACATTCCTACGAGGATCCGACAGCTTCGTTATGGCTTGGTCAGTGTTTTGACGGCATTAATTGGGCGCCGAAGAGCCCACAAACTCCTTGGCTTGGTCAGGTGCATTAATCTCTTTCTCTGCCTCCTGATTAGCCCGACGAATTTGCACCCTTTCCCTGACCATGGCCAGCCGTTGCGCAATGTAGTTAATTCCCCGCCGCTATGTTTCCTCATCCTCGCCAGTGGGGGTAGGGGGCCGCAGCTCCGGGTATCTCTGCTGAATCTCTCGCATCCTCTCTTCAAACTCTGCGCAAAGCTTCTTATGCCTTTCATTGTGCCTTCGGACCTCTTCTGTTAGCTTTGTCTCATGGGCGCTATCTCACAGCCTCTCATTGGCTCTCTCTCTCTCTCATTAATACATTCTACGTAGGTTTAAGTGTATGCTGCACAAGTGCAGCTTTGATGTTGAATCTGCAGATACCTGTGGTGCAATGCCTACGACACAATGAGGACGTGGGTGGGGTTGATGATGTTTATGGATGATGATTATGCTTGTGGCTTGTTTTGATGGTTATGGCTGTGGGGTTGTGGGATTAGGGTGATTTGTTAGGGTTTGGGGTGTTGTGTTAACTGTGCCATTTGTTGGGGTGTCGGGTTTAGGGTCTTATGTTAAATGGTTGAACATGATGCATATGTTTTGAATGAGATGCAGATGTGCTGGTCTCTCTCTCTCTCTCTCTCTCTCTCTCTCTCTCTCTCTCTCTCTCTCTCTCTCTCTCTCTCTCTCTCTCTCTCTCTCTCTCTCTCTCGCATGGAGCAAACCATTTTTGACTAACCATTCAAACTTCACAGATGGCTGGCCTGCCTTTGGGTCTGCCGGAAGGAACCCTCTGTGGTACACTCCTGCCTGGGGGTCTCCCTTTGCCACGGGGGGGGGGGGTCTCTGGGAGGAACTGCCTGCCTGTGATGCTCTGAGTCGTCTCTGCGCTATATGTCTCTGGGCAGCAGCCTTTGTCTCCCTCGCAAACTCTGACCAGCCATCATCTGAAAGGGGGCGTGATGGGGGGGTACTGGGTAGGGCACGTGGACCATCCCCTGCTAGGTCGACCGTCTCGTCTGAATCATATGTGGGCTCATCATCAGAGGAGGGCAATGGAACGTCAGCAGGGAGGGTGGTGGTCTCATCGGCATCGGGATCACCCCGCAGAGCACGCCGAACAGCATCGTCCGGATCAACCTCTGGCTCGTGATCTGCCCTCGCAACCAGGCACTCGTCGGGATTGACTTGCACAAGTCAATCATTCGTGAGAAAAGCCGAAGCAACCGTGAGGGCATTAAACTGAATGTCTCAAACCAATACGAAAGCAAAACGACAAAGCAACGAAATATACCTGCAGCAGTAGGGCGTGTGCGCCTCCTGCCCTCATGCTCTCCGTGATGCGTCGAACCACTCTGGTGTTGGTGTTGTTGTACACTAGGTCATTGCACCGCTCCGTCGTCAGACGGTTCCGCCTTTTCGTGTGAACAAGGTTGAACGCTGACCAGTTCCGCTCGCACACGCAAGCAGAACAGTCCTGCATTAATTGGCAACAACTCGAGTGAGTACCGACCTTGTAGAGAAAATGCGAAAACTGGTTGGATGAATGAGACAAGACAATGTACCTGTGAAAGGACTCAGAGCGCGAGCGTCCTCAGGTCTGGCTGTCCGGCGCCGTAGGTCTCCCACCATGATACAGGCAAGAGCCTGTTCTCTTGAACACATGCAAGGTCCTCGCCGAACAGCCCCAGAGAGTGCCTGCAGTTGAGCAACGATATGCTTGAATACACTTGAGCCCGCGCAGGGAAATTGAACGAACGACAGCGTGCGATAGATCAAGAGTTTACCTGTAACCGAGCCTCTGCACCTCGAGCCTGCTGCGGAACCCAGTGTCGCTACTGAGGAGGCGGATGTATGCAAACCAGTCCGCACGCAGCTCTGCATCGTCGTACTGCCTCTCGCTCTGAAACAGCGGATGCAGTATGTGGGCCACACTGTGAATGGGCCGGTGAAACTTATCCCATCGCCGCTGCCACAAGCGCCTGATAGGCTCCAACCTGTGGACCAAACCACGTGGAGGCAACAATTACATACCATCGTGTTGCGGCAGCAAGACGAAACAGAGTGCGAAATGGAAGTAAGGATGGTGAGACGGAAAAAAGTTATACCTGGCAGGGTCCAGCTCAGAATGCTAGAGAGACTCGCCTATGCGGTCCATGAACTCGTAAATGAGGCCCATCGTGCACCCCTCGCGATCAACGAGTCTCAGAACAGAGTAGATGGGGCGCATGACGTCCATGAGCTGCTGCATATCCACCCAGAAAGGCTCCGTGAATAAGATCTCGTGGAAGGCCAAGCCCTCTAGGGTCGTGGACAGGTCATGGCGGTGAACTCTGCCGAAGTGGCCATGTGCCGCAATTCACCCTTGAGCTTGTGTAGCCGCTCAAGCATGATGAACTGGTAGGCGAAGCGGGTGCGAGCGGGCTTCTTCAAGTCGAGCCTGCATTGACAAACGGAATGAGAGGCACACATGAAACGAGCAAAAAAAAAGAGCATCTTGCACGAGCCAAAAAGTAAGTGGCAGGTTACCTGCTGAATGTGCGGAAAAGTGCCGTCATGCGGCGCTTGCGTGTGACGAAGTCCACGATCGCAAGTGCCCTCGTGAGAATGTCAAGGCAAGCGCCCGATGGAATGCAGGAGGAGGTCCAGTGAGTGTGCGGCGCATGGAGTCCAGACAATGGAGGGGTAGTCTGCCATAAGAAGCTCCCCCAGACCGCGGCAGTTGGACGCATTGTCCGTCACAACCTTTCGCGATACGTTCACACGATCAGTTCACAGCTCGGAAACACATTGCAATCAATCGAAAACTACGCCGAACTATTGTATCAACATCAAGCAGCAAATGAGCAAGCAACCAATGAAAGAATATTATACCTGGACAACGCGCTGTGGTCCGACCTCCTCTATCGCCACACGAATGATGCCGTAAATGTACTCGGCCGAATGCACTCTCCCTGCCTCGGAGGCGTCGATGTTGTGCAAGAACATGGAACCGTAGCAACTGGAAATAATCACGTTGATGAGTGGACGTCTGCGACGATCAGCCCACCCATCAGCCATGATGGAACAGCCGTATCTATCCCAAGCCTCGTGCAGTGCGGCCAGTCTCTCTCTGACTGATGCAACGCGGTCCTGGAGCAAAGGGCCTCGTAGTGCGTCGGCTGTGGGTGGTGTGTAGCCGGGCCCGCAGACTGCAACTTTCGAGATAGCCTCTCGAAAGATGCGGGATGACGCCATGATAAAGGGGAGGTTCAGGTCATAGAACATCTGTGCTATGGTCCTGGTGGCCTCTCTCTGCTGCCCCTCTCTGAAAGATCCCGGCATGGACATTTGTCTGGTGCCTCGGGATGTGGATGGCTGGGAGGATGCGGATGTGGAGGTGGTGGCATAGGTGCGGAAGCGGAGGATGTGGACGGGTTGTGCAGATCTGACGGTGATGGCAGAGGCGTAGGTGCAGCAGTGGAGGCTGTGGATCCATGGGGTGGCGGTGGCGGTGGCGGGGGCAGGGGCGGGGGCGGGTGCGGATGCAGCGGCAGTGGCAGGTGCAGATGCGACGGTGGGGGCGGTGGCGCTGGTACCTGTGGCAGGGTCGGTGGCAGTGGGTGCACCAGTAGAAATAGAGTCCGCGGCATCTGTGGATGGCTCGTCGGGTTCAACAGCTGTCTCAAAATATGTCTCCATAATGCGAGCCCTCTGCGCAGCGGGGATGACCATACAAATGCCGATCCCGTAGCGTCCCCCCGTGGGTCGGACTCGCAACCCCCCCGGATGTGCTCGAACCCGAGAGGCGCTCCCTGTGAACTGCTTTCGACAAAAAGGGCAACGCCACTTTTTGTTGGGCATCACCTCCACCTCATCCCAAATGGGACGAGCAGCCCTCTCTCTCTCTCTCTCTCTCTCTCTCTCTCTCTCACACACGCACACACACAGAAGCACGGAAATCCAAGGTCTCTCTCCCACCCTAAACCCTAAATCCCAAACCCAAGCACACCTAAACCTAAATCCTAAACTCACACACACACACTGTGCACACACACAAATCCTCTCTCTCTTCGTTCCTCACACTCTCTGTCTCTTCCTCTCTCTCTCTCTCACACAGATCACCACACACACACAACTGAATGCACACAAATCAACACAATTTTCTCACACACACACACACACAAACACCATCTCTCTCTCTCTCTCTCTCTCTCTCTCTCTCTCTCTCTCTCTCTATGCTCCCTCTTCCGCCCTCTGCCTGCTCTCAGGTTCTACGGACTGTCCGCAAGGCCTGCTGGTTTTTGCTTCTTTTTTTTTTAAAAAAAAAAAAAAAACGTGTCCGGACGCTGGACGCGTCTTGCCTTAAAAAAAAACAAATTAAAAAAGGACGCGTCCGACCCCACGTCCGGGGGTCAGACGCATCCGGGTCTAGGCGTCGGACGCGGCCATTTTGGCCCAGACCCTCTCCTTGTGCGTGCCAGGCAAGCAAGCAGCAACTCGGGGTCAACCACGTAAGCCGCGGTGCAAAACCGGAGAACACCCTCCGAAATGGTGTTCTCCCCCGCCACAAGACGTGGCTCGTAGGTGTCCAGAAGTCGCTGCCTGACAGGAACGGACATGCTGGTACAGGGGGCAGCATTCAGTGTGCCACCATTTTTAGCGCGTGCGCCGAGTAGGTGGCCTTTAAGGCGAGTGAGGGTGGCACTGAACTCAACCAGGCAATATCGACAGCGCACGATTTTTGCACCGGATTTGTTGGACTTGTCGGGAACCCGCCTGACAATGTCCACCTTGCCCCACAGATCGGCAAGGTTGGAATGCACCATTTCTGTAGAGGGAACTGGGGCAAAAAGGCAGAGATGATGGTGAGTGCGATAGGTGGCGGAAAGCCGGAAAATCCACAACAAAGGCCAAAATAGCAATAGCGGGGGCGGAAGCGATCAGTGCAACGCGAAGACAGTATGATGGCGAGGAGTGGGCGGACAACACAGAGGGCTGATGGCAGCGCGATGGGCAGGGAGAGAGATGAAGCGAGGGGGGGATTAGGTTTTAAAAACATATTTCAAAATATTAAATTTAAAAAAATATTAAATATTGTGGTACCGCGGATCAGTATGGATCCGCGGTACCACACTGGATCCACGGTACCGGGATCCATACTGGTATCGCAGCACCATGATGGTCCGCGGTACCATGATATATAATATATATTTTTTAATTTTTTTTTTAATTTAAAAAAAATAAAATAAAATCAAGTGGGCAATATGGGTATCAGCTTGAAGCTGTTGACGAGAGTAGTGCATTTATACAGGTTGCCGGTTTTGACGAGAGCTAACAGCCAAAGGACCAAGGGGATGCAAAACACCAAAAAGTGTGTTTTCGCTCAGGGAGTCAAACCCCAAATCATGAAGAGGTCGTACCGTCGGGCCCGGACCCCGCCGTTGGGGGCCTCTGCCCCCCAAACCCCCTGCCGGGGGGCTACCGCCCCCCGGACCCCCCGTTTCTCGAGGGGCTAACGGCCTCCAAACTCCCCAAGACTTGCTGCTATATAGAAATTGTAATCTAGCCATCTCATAACCCTATACTAACAACCGTGCTCAGTAATGGCTTCTCCTCATAACGGGGGCCTTATAGATCTGAGCTCACGGTTAACTAGTGATTACTAAACTGAGAGGTGCATTATTTAGTTGTCTAACACAATTTGTAGCTGAAAGCACCGACAACCTGCATAAATGCACTGCTCTCGTCAAGAGCTTCAAGCTGATACCCATATTGCCCAATAAATTTATTTTTTTTTAAAATTTATTTTTTTTTTAAAAACAAAATTAAAAAATGGTGCCGCCCTGGTACCGCGGATTTTTGGGCGGCACCATAATGGCGGTACCACGTGCCACTATGATATATATATATATATATATATATATATATATATATATATATATATATATATATATATATATATATAAAGTCACTCATATCACAGGTTTTTATTCACATGGCACTTTCTTGGCACTTTTCCAATGATGCACTAAAGGAGCTTGCATACTTTGACTCAACTTGCTTACACAAAAGCACTAAATTATCCAGGCATACCCTTGATCAGATCAGATCGGATCGGGTCTAATTTTTTCGACTTTGAAAAATTCGACCCTTAGCATATTTTTCGACCCAGTGTATATTTCTCGACATAGTGGCACGTGGTAGCGCCATTATGGTGCCGCCCAAAAATCCGCAGTATCAGAGCGGCACCATTTTTTAATTTTTTTTTTTTAAATTTAATTTTTTTTTAAAAAAAAAATTCAGTGGGCAATATGGGTATCAGCTTGAAGCTCTTGACGAGAGCAGTGGATTTATGCAGGTTGCCGGTGCTTTCAGCTACAAAATGTGTTAGACAACTAAATAATGCACCTCTCAGTTTAGTAGTCACTAGTTAATCGTGAGCTCAGATCTGTAAGGCCCCCGTTATGAGGAGAAGCCATTACTGAGCACGGTTGTTAGTATAGGGTCTACTGTGAGACCATGATGGTTATGAGATGGCTAGATTACAGTTTCTGTATAGCAACAAGTCTTGGGGGGTTCGGGAGGCGGTAGCCCCCCGAGAAACGGGGGGTTTGGGGGGCAGAGCCCCCCAACGGCGGGGTCCGAGGGCCCCGACGGTAAGGCCTCTTCATGATTTGGCCTTCCGACTCTCTGAGCAAAAAAACACTTTTTGGTGTTTTGCATCCCCTTGGTCCTTTGGTTGTTCGATCTCGTCAAAACCGGCAACCTGCATAAATGCACTGCTCTCGTCAACAGCTTTAAGCTGATACCCATATTGCCCACTTGATTTTATTTTTTATTTTTTTAAAATTATATATTATGGTACCGCGGATCAGTATGGATCCGTGGTACCAGGATCTGCGGATCCTGGTACCGCTGGATCTATGATATATATATACACCATAGTTGCAGTTGCTATTCGCGGATCGCAAATTTTTTTTTTTGCTCAAAAAATCCCCCATACTGTACTGGTACCCTCTGTGTAGTCCAAAACTACAAAAAAAATTGTATAGGGCCTCAAAATACAAACCCTAAACTCAAAAAAAAGGCGTAAATTTTACGCCTTTTTTTTGAGTTTAGGGTTTGTATTTTGAGGCCCTATACAATTTTTTTTGTAGGTTTGGACTACACAGAGGGTACTAGTATTGTATGGGAGATTTTTTGAGGAATTTCTTTTATTTTTGTGATTCGCGAATCATGATACCCTGCGAATCGCTATTCATTGCATATATATAATATATATATATATATATATATATATATATATCATAGATCCAGCGGTACCAGGATCCGCGGATCCGGTGTGGTACCGCGGATCCATTTTGATCCGCGGTACCACAATATATATTATTTTTTAATATATTAATATTTTCTTTTTTAACCTAATCCCCCCCCTCGCTTCATCTCTCTCCCTGCCCGTCGCCTTGCTGTCCGCGCCCTCCCTGCTGTCCGCGCCCTCTCTGTTGTATGCCCATCGCCCTACTGTCCGCGCCCTCCCGACTGTGTTCGCATTGCACTGATCGCGTCCTCCCCTGCTATTGCTATTTCGGCCTTTATTGTGGTTTTTTCAAGCCTTCCGACTCCTATCGCACCCACAGAGATATCTGCCTTCTTTCCCCAGTCCTTTCTACAGAGATGGTGCATTCCAACCTTGCCGATCTGTGGGACGAGGTGGACATTGTCAGGCGGGTTCCCGACAAGTCTAACAAGTCCGGTGCAAGGATAGTGCGTTGTCGATATTGCCTGACCGAGTTCGTTGCCACCCTCACTCGCCTTAAAGGCCACCTACTCGGCGCACGCGCGAGAGATGGTGGCACACTGAATGCTGCCCCCTGTGCCAGCATGTCCGTTCCCGTTAGGCAGCGACTTTTGGATACCTACGGGCCACGTCTTGTGGCGGGGGAGAACACCATTTCGGAGGGTGTTCTTCGGTTTTGCACCGCTCCTTACGTGGTTGACCCCGAGTTGCTGCCTGCATGGCTGGCACGCACGAGGAGAGGGAGTGCATCCTCGTCCAGTCCCTTTGCCCCTCATCCCTCTCAGACAGTTCCGCCTCACGCACCCCCATCTGCACCCATTCGGTGGATCCTGTCCCACCGCGTCCGCCAGTTGCCACTGTGGTTCCACCACCACCTACTGTTGCTTCACTCCCCCAGTTTACGACTTTCTCATGGACTCTCCGCCTCCCGAGCAGGAGCAGGCCCCGGATGCCAGTGACGAGGCCTTCCAGGATGTTGAGGAGATCCCTTCCTCCCTCCCTTCACATCCGGATGACCTCCCTACCCAGCAGTTTTCGTATCCCATGCCAGATGTCCACCCTCCACCAGTGTATCCCACTTACGCTGCTGCACCCATCCCGGCTAGTGCATCCCACTCTCCCCATTCCACGTCTACAGCTGATGCATCCACTGGTGCCCAGCCTGTCGCGTCATCATCCATTCCCGTCACGTTTGGTGCACTGTGCTACAGGTCCGCTACCCGTCGCCCAGCTGGTAGAGTTCTTAGGCAGCAGAGCATTCGCGGCGCGCATCAGCCGCACATGGATAGAGAGGCCACACAGGCCGTGGCCAGCCTGATTTATGAGCTGAACCTTCCATTTGCCATCACCGACTCCGAGCCCTTCAGAAGGGCCTTCCGCCTTGCACAGTCTGTCAGCCCTAGCTGGAGAGTCCCTAGTTCAGAGGTTGTCCACACGCACATGCTGAGGGATAGGGTCGAGTCATTGTATAGAGAGATGGAGCCTCTACGTCGCCACTGGGCCACTTACGGTTGCAGCATCATGTCCGATGGCTGGACTGATGTCAGGAGGAGGCCGATCCTCAACATATTGGTCTCTAGCTGCATGGGCACACAGTTTTTGAGGGCAGTGGATTGCAGTAGGGGGGGGGGGAGAGTCATATCTGTAGAGTTCATGTTTGATGTCATCAGGTCTTCCATCCTGTCCATAGGCCCACAACATGTCGTCACAGTGGTGACGGACAATGCCACGAACTGCATTCAGATGGGTGTACTGTTAGAGGCCGAGTTCCCTCACATTGTTCATACCCCCTGTGCCGCGCACGGCATAGACCTTCTGATGGGGGACATAGGTGCACTTCCCTGGGTTAGGAGGCCCAAAGTCACCAGGAAGAGGCGTGTTCTTGCCATGTTCCGGGTGTTCAGCCATCTAGACCTCTGTAAGCCAACCCCCACACGCTTTGCATTCGACTTGGTGGTCATAGACCGTCTGATCAGGTGTAGGGTGCAGCTTCTATAGATGGTTGCCAGTGATCTTTGGTGTGCCAGTACATTTCCGCGCACTGAGGATGGGGAGCACTTTTCTTCCACGGTGAGGGGAGACCAGTTCTGCAGGGATGCACAGACATTGTCAGGACTGCTTCGACCACTTTACATTGTGCTCCGCATGGCTGACAGCGATGGGTCGACACTTGGACTGGTATATGACCGGATTGGACAGTTCTTGCAGCTGCCCATCTTGCAGCCAGAGAGGTAAGCGGTATAGTAATGTAATTGGCCTTTATCTTTTTAGTAATTGCTAGTTTGTTTTTCTGTCAATGTTAAGTTTTTTCGTAATGCCCTACACCACATGCCTCTCACCTGCAGGATGACCGAGCTGAAGTTCATCTGGGAGACGCTGTGGAACTACTTCCACAGGAGTATCCACAGCGTTGCACACATACTGCATCCCCTCTTCCTCTCTTCGACACAGATCGCAGACAAGGAGCTCGAGGCCGATTGGCTTCAGTACATTCACAGAGTGGGTCCACACATTGGTTTGGATCCTATCAGGCTCATGGAGGAGCTCGCTGCATTTCGTTTTGGCATGGGCACATTTGGCCACTCGGCTGCTCAGGATCCAGAGAGGAGGCAGCTACCCATTACCTGGTGGACCATGTTCGGTAGCACATACCCATCTATACAGCGTCTTGCATTGCGTGTCCTTTCTCAGGTATGCATCTCATTTTATCCTCCATTGTTGTGTTTCGTTGAAGACAATGTGCTGAAGTATTTCAATGCACGTACCACAGGACTGTGTTGCCTCCGTGTGTGAGTGTAATTGGAGCACATGGGCACTCATTCACACGAGGAGAAAAAACCGGTTGTCAGTTAGTCAGTTGGAGCGGTTGGTGTTCTGTAGCACCAACGCACGTCTCGCCAGGAGACTTCCGACCATTACGAGCGCATTGCAGGTGATAAGTTAATCTTTCATAGCATGTTGGTTGACTCCTGGTATGTTGGTTTCATTTCTTGATAGAGTTGTCTCCCTGACATGCAAATTATAAACCTTGCAGACGAAGATATATGATTTGGAGCGCCAGGTTGACTTGCCTACGGACAGCACCCATCCCATGCCTGCAGATGACCTGGGCACACAGTTGATGGCAGAGAGAGAGAGAGAGCTTGCCGAGATGAGAGAGAGAGAGAGAGAGCTTGGGCTTGAGCACAGAGAGCCTCCATTGTACGAGGCAGATGAGCCAGTGTCAGAGGATGATCAGGATGAGGATGAGCCCATTCGGGTTGTGTTCGCCAGATCAGAGCGGGATGAGGCATATGATACAGGTGTTGGGCACACGCCTAGAGCAGGGGTCACAAGTGCATCACGTGGTAGAGGTGGGACACATGCCACAGATTATACCGGGAGACGGGCAGGGCACACAGGGGGGGCCAGTGGCATACCTTCTTATGTTGATATGATGGAGGAGGCTCTTGATAGGGGGCAGAGTGATTTGGGTTTACCTTCCGCAGCTGCTTGGATGCGTGCATCACAGAGCCATAGGCATTTCTATGACAGCACATCAGAGGAGTCACCAGATGACTTTGATTGTACCGATTGGGTGCCCAGCTCGACGACTTGATTGCAGACTTGGATTCAGAGGCCCAGCAGATGCCGAGCGTCAGGGCACCCCCATCCTCTCTAGCCAGCATGCCCTACACAGAGTCTCAGCCAGAGCAAATACATGAGGTGCCTGCAGTTCCTCCAGTTCCTCAGAGGGTGTATGTGCGCCGCACAGCACCTCCAGTGCCACCGATACCGTTGAGGCCTGCAGCCCCTTCATCGCCATCCACTTTTGCAGCAGCAGGTCTCCATGGCAGGCCACCATCTGTGCCCAGATCTTCTCTTGCAGCGCCCACATCTACAGACGCTCCTCCAGTGGCAGCACCCACAGCACATCCTCCTCCATTGGCAGCACCCACGGCACCGGCTCCTCCTTTGGCAGCACCCAGGATGTACCAGTACCGTCCACCACAGCGCCCCTTTCAGTACTTATCGCCGCTGTACTTGCCTCCTGCAAGGACGGCCCCTCCACATCTAGTTCCTCCACCAGCAGCAGGCCCACGGGCACACACTCCTCGGACCTATCCTCCACTATCAGCTGCACAGGGACACCCATCTTTAGCTACTCTATCCCAGCCGGCCGCAGCTTGGGCTCAGCCTAGTCAGCCAGGTGATCTGCATGGGGGTGATGAGGCATTGACGGCTCCCCTCGTCCGCAAGAGGTCAGGAAGGCCCAAGGGTGCACCGAACAAGAAAGGCAGGGCACAGAAACTGCCAGGGAAGAGAGGACGACCTCGCAGGGCTCCAGTTGCTGGTAGAGGTGCAGTATTATAGCCAGCTACAGCAGGTGTTGTTGGTTTAGCCTGCTTAGGGGCTGATGCGGAGGCAGATTGGGAGGATGAGGATGACGAGTCTTCCCCCTCGGATACACAGCCCATGCCAGTACAGACATAGATATCAGTTGCGAGAGTCAGCTCGAGGCCCTGAGTTGTCTCCGGAGCATTCATCTGAGTTTGAGGCAGAGCATTGATTGTAGCTCTATCATTTTATTTTTAGCAATTTGATATCATGTTCCATGTTTGGCGGCTAGATGGTCGAACACTGTATTCAGACCATTTTTCATATTATATTTAGTGTTGGACGTATTCTATTCACTGCACAATGTGTATTTGTCAATTTGTAATTGTGATGTTCTACTTGCAGTTTTACTTCAAATGGTGTGTGCATGTTTTCAATTAGTGTTCACTACAGAGTTTGAGAGCATATGCAGAACACAGAAATACAACCCCCCTGATAGCATTTCATAATCACATACATCAGATTGCAATACACAAGGCACGCATTGCACAAAAAACACACCGTACATTAATTCATCAGATGTATCAAAATTACAATACGTATTCCCACCGCATACGGCTGGGGCTGTTCTTTACACCATGCTAGACACTAAATACTGCCTCATCTACTGATGAACATTACATAACAACAGTCAGCCACATACGGCTAGACCCCATCTATGCTAAACATTCCTATGGATCCTCCACTGACTCCTCGCCCTCGTCAGGAGCATTGTTATGTCGCTCTCGCTCTGCCTCCCGGTTAGCCCGAGCTGCCTCCTGGTCAGCCCGACGTCTGGCCGCCCTTTTCCTGACCATGATGAGCTGCCGTCGTGTGAAGTTCATTCCAATCTGCTCATCCAAATCCAGCTTGACAGCGGGGGCAGGGGCCACAGCGGGGGCGGGGATCTGTAGCTCTAGGTGTCTCTGCCGAGCCTCTCGCAGCATCTCTGCAATATCTGCCTCTCCGCCATCTCAAGACACCCTGTTTCTCTCACTGGCTCTCACAGCCTCTCTCACAGCCTCTCTCTCACAGCCTCTCACTGACTCTCTCTCACAGCCTCTCCATGACTCTCTCTCACAGCCTCTCACAATGCCTCCCACAACCTCTCTCTCACAGCCTCTCACTTGCTCTCTCACTACCTCGTGAGTGCCTATTTAACCCCACAGCCTGTTTCCCCATTTGCACTTGTATGATCCCATGTGCTACTGTACCTGCCCCATGTATTGCTCCCCCACATGCTGCACTCCGATTGGGTCCGTGGTCTGCTCCTCCACAGTGCCCATGTGACGGTGTACCTGTCCGGATTTGCTGCTCCCCCACATGTTGCACTCCGATTGGGTCCGTGGTCTGCTCCTCCACAGTGCCCATGTGCTACTGTACCTGCCCCATGTATTGCTCCCCCACATGCTGCACTCCGATTGGGTCCGTGGTCTGCCCCCCCACAGTGCCCATGTGACGCTGTACCTGTCCGGATTTGCTGCCCCCCCACATGCTGCACTCCCATTGACCACCAGGTCTGCTCTCCCACAGTGCCCCCAGTACAATCCCCCTGTACAGTAACATCTTTTTTCTAAACCATACCCCTTTTTTTTCCTGAATTTTTTACCTACTTTTAGCCTGTTAAAAGGGTTTTTTTTTTAAAAAAAAGTAATAAAAAATATTTTTTTTGTGGTACCGCTGGTCTGAGGGCGGCACCATAATGGCGGTACCGCCATTATGGTACCGCGGTACCACGTGCCACTATGATATATATATATAAAAGTAATAATAAAATCCAAAATGAATTGAGACAGTGTTTTCAACTTTTTCTTTGTCGACTTCAATACCTCTGTTGGATTTTCTATGGCCCAAAAGTATATCTTCTCTCATACCGAAAAGCATTTTTCGGGGTGAAGTGACAAACAAGTGCCTCGACACTTCTGCAATGTAAGTTTCAGTTTTTGTATATGAGTCTTGATATTATTGTAAACACATAAATCATCAATGAAAATTTCGAGAAATGTTCTTAGGAAAGCAACAAAAATTAGCATCATAATTCTCTGGAAAGTAGCTGGTGTGTTACAAAGACCAAAGGGCATTCTGTTGTAGGCATAAGTGCCCCAATCAGTATATATATATCATAGTGGCACGTGGTACCGCCATTATGGTGCCGCCCTCAGACCAGCGGTACCAGGGCGGCACCACAAAAATAATATTTTTTATTACTTTTTTTAAAAAAAAAAACCCTTTTAACAGGCTAAGACCTGGTGGTCAATGGGAGTGCAGCATGTGGGGGGGCAGCAAATCCGGACAGGTACAGCGTCACATGGGCACTGTGGGGGGGTAGACCACGGACCCAATCGGAGTGCAGCATGTGGGGGAGCAATACATGGGGCAGGTACAGTAGCACATGGGCACTGTGGAGGAGCAGACCACGGACCCAATCGGAGTGCAGCATGTGGGGGAGCAGCAAATCCGGACAGGTACACCGTAGCACATGGGCACTGTGGAGGAGCAGACCACGGACCCAATCGGAGTGCAGCATGTGGGGGAGCAATACATGGGGCAGGTACAGTAGCACATGGGCACTGTGGAGGAGCAGACCACGGACCCAATCGGAGTGCAGCATGTGGGGGAGCAATACATGGGGTAGGTACAGTAGCACATGGGCACTGTGGAGGAGCAGACCATGGACCCAATCGGAGTGCAGCATGTGGGGGAGCAATACATCCGGACAGGTACACCGTCACATGGGCACTGTGGAGGAGCAGACTATGGACCCAATCGGGCTGCAGCATGTGGGGGAGCAATACATGGGGCAGGTACAGTAGCACATGGGATCATGAACAAAAGCAAATTGGGAAACAGGCTGTGGGGTTAAATAGGCACTCACGAGACAGTGAGAGAGGTTGTGAGAAGCTGTGAGGGAGAGCCAGTGGGAGGCTGTGAGAGAGAGGCATTGTGAGAGGCTGTGTCACAGACCGAGTGAGAGTCTGTGAGAGGGGGGCTGTGAGAGAGCCATTGAGAGGCTGTGAGGGTCATTTCGAGCAACAGGGTGTCGTGAGATGGCGGAGGGCGAAGCCAGGAGGAAGCTCGAGGAAGAGGTCCGAAGGCATTGGAAGCAAGAGGCAGACATTGCAGAGATGCTGCGAGAGACTCGGCAGAGACACCCAGAGCTGCAGATCCCCGCCCCCGCTGTCGAGCTGGATTTGGATGAGTAGATCGGAATGAACTTCACACGGCGGTAGCTCATCATGGTCAGGGAAAGGGCTGCCCGCCGTCGGGCTAACCAGGAGGTAGCTCGGGCTTACCGGGAGGCACAGGACAATGCACCTGACGAGGGTGAGGAGTCTGTGGAGGATCCGTAGAAATGTTTAGAGTGGATAGGATCCAGCCGTATGTGGTTGGCTGTTGTTATGTAGTTTTCGGCAATTTAGGGTGCGGCAAATAACTAGATGGCTGCTTAAAAAAAAGACAGGATATGTAATGTTATTTTGATACAACGATTGAATCAATATATAGTTGTTTTTTGTGCAACGCGAGCTTGGTCATGTGAAATACAATCTCTGTAATTTTTTTCAATGCAAATGTATTACATGTGTTTATGAAATGTCGTTTGGGGTGTAGGGGTAATTGTTGTGCTCATGATGTAGGTGCATTATGTGAAGCTAACATTCACTTCAATCGAAATTAGTTGAAAATAGGATTCACACACGCACATAGAATTTGACATAAAATTGAAAATACAGCATCATGACATGTACAAAGCGACATACGCACAATGTGCAGCAAATAAATAATGCCAAACACTGTATATAATGTGTAAAATCATCTGAGTACAATGGTAGACCGTCTGCTGGAGACAAACTACTGAAACTAAAACAACAGAGCCACAATCAATGCTCTGGCTCTGACTCAGACGAATGCTCTGGAGACAACTCAGGGCCCCAAGCTGACTCTCGCAGCCGATATCTCTGCCTGTCTGGAACTGGCATGGGCTGTGTATCTGAGGAGGAGGACTCGTCACTAGCATCATCCCAATCTGCCTCCGCATCAGCCCCCAAGCAAGCCAAACCAACGACACCTGCTCCAGCTGGCTGTAATGCTGCACCTCTAGCTGTACCTGGAGCCTTGCGGTCGTCCTCTCTTCCTTGGCAGTTTCTGTGCCTTGCCTTTCTTGTTCGGTGCACCCTTGGGCCTTCCTGGTCTCTTGCGGACAAGAGGAGTTGTCAATGCCTCGTCACCCCCATGCAAATCACCTGCCTGGCTAGGGTGGGCCCAAGCTTAGGCCGGCTGGAATAGGGAAGCAAAAGAGGGAACTCCTTGTGCACCTGAGCGAGGAGGATGAGCTCGGGGAGTGTGTGCCCACGGGGCTGCTGCAGGTGGAGGAACTGGCTGTGCAGGAGGCGAGTACAGCGGCGATATGTACTGAAAGGGGCGCTGCAGTGGCCGATACTGGTACATCCTGGGTGCTGCCAAAGGGGGAGCCAGTGGAGTGGGTGTTGCCAATGGAGGGGGGTGTGAAGTGTGGGCTGTACTGCACGTATACAAGTAGCTGCGGGACCGGCATCCAAATCACTTTGCCCTCTATCAAGAGCTTCCTCCATCGTGTCGACATAGGTAGGTATGCCATTGGCCCCCCCTGTGTGCCCTGCATGTCTCCCGGTATAACCTGCGCCATGTGCCCCACCTCTGCCACGTGATGCACCTGTGACCCCTGCCTGTGGCGTGTGCCCTACACTTGTATAATCTGCCTCATCCCTCTCTGATCTGGCAAACACAACCCGAATGGGCTCGTCCTCATCATGCTCATCCTCTGACACTGGCTCATCTGCCTCATACAATGGAGGCTCTCTGTGCTCAAGCCCAAGCTCTCTCTCTCTCTCATCTCGGCAAGCTCCCTCTCTCTCTCTGCCATCAGTTGTGTGCCCGAGTCATCTACAGGCATGGGATGGGTGCTGTCCGTAGGCAAGTCAACCTAGCGCTCCAAATTTGATATCTTCGTCTGCAAGGTCAAAATTGAGCGTGTCAGGACAACCACCTGATCAAAAATTGAAACCTACATTTTAGTGAGACGTCAACCAACATGCTATGGGGAATAGCCCATCACTTGCAATGTGCTCGTAATGGTCGCAGTCTCCTGGTGAGACGTGCGTTGGTGCTACAGAACACCAACCGCTCTAGCAGACTCACTGACAACTTGTTTCTTCTCCTCGTGTGAACAAGGGCTCATGTGCTCCAATTACGCTCACACACGGAGGCAACGCAATCCTGTGGTACGTGCAATGAAATGTTTCAGCACATGTGCATGGGTGGAACGTCAACGAAACACAGCAAGAGAGGATGAGACGAGATACATACTTGTGAAAGGACACGCAGTGCAAGACGCTGTATGGAGGGGTAGGTGCTACCGAACATGGTCCACCAGGTGATGGGGAGCTACCTCCTCTCTGGATCCTGAGCAGCTGGGTGACCGAACGTGCCCATGCCGAAACGAAATGCAGCTAGCTCCTCCATGAGTCTGATAGGATCCAAACCAATGTGTGGACCCACCCTGTAGATGTACTCAAGCCAATCCGCCTCGAGCTCCCTGTCTGATATCTGTGTCGGAGAGAGGAAGAGGGGATGCAAGATGTGTGCAACGCTGTGGATACTCCTGTGAAAGTAGTTCCACCGCGTCTCCCAAATGAACCTCAGCTCCGTCATCCTGCACGAAGATGAAGCAAATTTTCGAAAAAACTTAACATCGACATAAAAACAAATTAGCAAACACTGAAAAGATAAAGAACAATTCGCTTACCTCTCTGGTTGCAAGATGGGCAGCTGCAGGAGCTCATACACCAGTCCAAGTGTGGACCCCTCGCTGTCAGCCATGCGGAGCACAATGTAGAGTGGTTGAAGCAGTCCTGACAATGTCTGTGCATCGCTCCAGAACTGGTCTCCCCTCACCGTGGAAGAAAAGTGCTCCCCATCCTCAGTGTGGCGAAACATACTGGCACGCCAAAGATCACTGGCAACCATCTGTAGAAGCTGTGCCTTGCATCTGATCAGACGGTCGATGACCACCAGGTCGAATGCAAAGCGTGTGGGGGCTGGCTTACGGAGGTCCAGATGGCTGAACACCCGGAACATGGCAAGAACGCGCCTCTTCCTGGTGACAAAAGTCACCAGGAAGAGGGCCTCACGGACGATGGCTCTAACCCAGGGAAGTGCACCTATGTCACCCATCAGAAGGTCTATGTCGTGCGCTGCACAGGGGGTATGAACAATGTGAGGGAACTCGGCCTCTAGCAGTACACCCATCTGAATGTAGTTCGTGGCATTGTCCGTCACCACCGTGACGACATGCTGTGGGCCTATGGACTGGATGGAAGACCTGATGACATCAAACATGAACTCTGCAGATGTGACTCTCCCCCCGCTGCAATCCACTACCCTCAAAAACTGTGCCCATGCAGCTGGAGACCAGTATGTTGAGGATCGGCCTCCTCCTGACATCAGTCCAGCCATCAGACATGATGCTGCAACCACCGTAAGTGGCCTAGTGGCGATGTAGAGGCTCCATCTCTCTAGACAATGACTCGACCCTATCCCTCAGCATGTGTGTACGGACAACCTCTGAACTAGGGACTCTCCAGCTAGGGCTGACAGACTGTGCAAGGCGGAAGGCCCTTCTGAAGGGCTCAGAGTCGGTGATGGCAAATGGAAGGTTTAGCTCATAAATCAGACTGGCCATGGCCTGTGTGGCCTCTTTGTCCATGTGCGGCTGATGCGCACCGCGAATGCTCTGCTGCCTAAGAACTCTCCCAGCTGGGCGACGGGTAGCGGACCTCCAGCATGGTGCACCAAACGTGACGGGAATGGATGATGACGCGACAGGCTGAGCACTAGTAGATGCATCGGCTGTAGACATGGAATGGGGAGAGTGGGATGCATTGGCAGGGATGGGTGCAGCAGCATAAGTGGGGTACACTAGTGGAGAGGGGACATCTGGCATGGGATACGAAAACTGCTGGCTAGGGAGGTCATCCGGATGGGGAGGGAGGGAGGAAGGGATCTCCTCAACATCCTGGAAGGCCTCGTCACTGGCATCCGGGGCCTGCTCCTACTCATGTGGCGGAGAGTCCATGAGAAAGTCGTAAACATGGGGAGTGCGAGCAACAGTAGGTGGAGGTGGAACCGCAGTGGCAACTGGCGGACGCGATGAGACGGGATCCACCGGAATGGGTGCAGATGGGGGTGCGTGAGGCGGAACTGTCTGAGGGGGATGAGGGGCAAAGGGACTGGACGAGGATGCACTCCCTCTCCTCATGCGTGCCAGCCAAGCAGGCAGCAACTCGGGGTCAGCCACATAAGGAGCGGTGCAAAACTGGAGAACGCCCTCCGAAATGGTGTTCTCCCCCACCACGAGCCGCGGCCCGTAGGTATCCAGAAGTCGCTGCCTGACAGGAACAGACATGTTGGCACAGGGGGCAGCATTCAGTGTGCCACCATCTTTGGCGTGTGCGTCGAGTAGGTGGCCTTTAAGGCGAGTGAGGGTGGCAACGAACTCGGACAAGCAATATCGAGACAGCGCACAATCTTTGCACCGGACTTGTTGGACTTGTCAGGAACCCGCCTGACAATGCCCACCTCGTCCCACAGATCGGCAAGGTTGGAATGCACCATCTCTGTTGAAGGAACTGGGGAAAGAAGGCAGAGATCTCTGTGAGTGCGATAGGAGCCGGAAGGCTGGAAAAACCCACAACAAAGGCCGAAATAGCAATAGTAGGGGCGGACGCGATCAGTGCAACACGAATACAGTATGATGGCGAGGAGTGGGCATACAACAGAGAGGGCGCGAACAACAGGGCGATGGGCAGGGAGAGAGATGAAGCGAGGGGGGGGATTAGGTTAGAAAAATATATATTAATATATTAAATATTAAAAAATATTATATATTAAAAAATAATATATATTGTGGTACCGCAGATCAGTATGGATCCGCGGATCCTGGTACCACTGGCCTATGATATATATATATATATATATATATATATATATATATATATATATATATATATAGAGAGAGAGAGAGAGAGAGAGAGAGCACGTGTGTGTGTGTGTGTGTGTGTGTGTGTGTGTGCGCGCGCGCGCGTGTGCGTGTGCATGTTTGTGATATTTGCGAACATTATCATCATGCATCAAATGAATGCTAGTCTCTTGTCATTGTGGGGCCTTGCAGGTGAATCATTGTACACTTTTACTATCTTAACAACTCGCTCTTCCCAGCATGTGGAGTGGCTTCATGGTATGAATTAGACTAATCTCTTGGGGAAACAAAAGTATGCTTAACAAATTTGGAAACTTATGTAGAGTTTCATTATCAACAAATTGTTCTCTTTGTTGCACTTATCTACTTTTTTGTCAACAAATTGTTCTCTTTGTTACATTTATCTGCTTTTTTGTATGTAGCTTCAATTGCTAATATGGGTAGTTGTGGTAGCAATATATTTCAAGTTGCAATCAAGAAAGGTTAAAGTTGCTATCACTTCAAATCTTCTCATGTAAGAAGGTTCTTGTTGGGTAAAGCCTTTCGTTGGAAAAATGATACAAATGAAAGTAGCCCAACTTGAAATGTTATGTAGACCAAAAGTGAGGGCAAACATTTTGCATATTATCAAAGGCAAATTCTGGGTAGGAAGGATACATATTATCCTCTAATAGGCAGGAATGCATATAGCCTATCACGCTCTCCAGCTCTCTTAACCTCATCTTTGCAATCTAGCCAATGTGTAGAATGATGCTCCTCTCGTCCCTAGGTTGTCCTTTAAGTCCTCTACCTACCTTTTTTTGTCTTGGGACACACGACCTATCAATGGTTGGCTAGACTACTAGTCGATATTCCATGCCTTGACTAAAAGGTGTTGTGACAACCAACAACCAGTGCTCAACCATGCATTGGTGGACCACCCCAGCCTTGTGCCGGCAGCACACACACACCCAACCCCCTCCCCCCCCACAAACACACACACACACACTCTGATTACGGTCTGGCTTGCCCGATGGCTTGGTGCATGACAATTATTCCTATCTTGCCTTACTAGATATGTGTGTTTAGGCACACGGAGTCGCATTTGGTGACACACTTGACCAAATCCTTTTTATGCCAAGTTCAGTTTTTGGACAAGGCCTCTCTATGGACCCTTTAGGCAGCTGGCTCGTCTAGGTTATGTTTGGTCTCATTATAGGCCCTAACATTCCTTCCCCTTTAGCCCCCCAATGACAAAACTCGATACATCTTTCATGATCTTTGTTGAATCTCCCACATGTCCTTTTGACATTAGTGGTATTCGAGTACTATCTACTCATGAAAAATGGAATTGCTCAATCACCTAGTCCAATCTAATTTTTGAAGCTAGTAGATCCCTTTAGAGAATGCAATTTATGATTGCTTCATTTTTTGATCTAGTACTAGAGATAATGAGATATTCTTGAAGAATGAGATTCCCAATCACTTTTTTGACTCCCTACTAGTACTTGCTTAGGTTTATGGATTGATGTACCATGCTCTCATAATATAACCAAGTTTAAAACCAAGTCCCTACTTCGCTATTAAAATATTGGATGTATTCTAGATCCCTTTGATAGTTCAAATGAGGAAGCTTCCTTTATGATCTACTACGGGGCAATACCTAGGAGATATCTTGATGCACTTCCTTATTGGTAGTTGCTCCAACTTCGAAAATACTAATCAGAAGACCATATCTCCTATAAAATATCTGGATCTGCACAAATCTTGCGCATAACTTGTGCTTTGTTGAAGCCTTGGAGAGATCGTGCCAAGCTATTGCTAACCTCTATTGCATCTCATATTGCCATAAACTACGCTTCACTAGGTTTAGTGTACAAGATCCTTACGGTGGTAAATCAGTCTCGACCATAGGCCAGCTCAACTAAACACTTCTTAGTGGACAAGTTACACTTTCATCATAAGCAACTACTTGTGTCATAGGTACTTTACGTATTTGGTCTATATTATCAAAGATATGCACAAAATGTTGCTCAAAATTGATTGGCCCTTTTTTTCTACCCATCTATCTTTTTGCGCTTTTCCTGCACACTCACAACATTTGTGCATTTGTTATAACGAATTCAAGATGCTAGCAGTGAAAAGAGGGAGAAGTGGGAGCAATTGTTTTACTTATTGGATCCAAAAATGGACCAAATGGTGTGCAAACTATAGGTAATGAAATGAAAAACTACATCAAGCAAGATATTTGACGTGAAAACATCATAAAATTGCTTTTGGAGGGTAATGATATATTTTTCCACATTGTGAGAACAAGAAATCATGTGTCAATTAATCTGGGGGCATCATTCAATCTTGCAATGGAAAAGAGACAAGGTTGGTGTTAATATGTTCAAATTTGAAGTTTAATAAACTCAAAAGTGTGACAAATAAGTACCACTTTTCTTTGCCTTCTACAGACTATGTAGTTGATTGTCCTGCTAGATCACATTATCTTGGTTCACGGAGCTGTATATGATTGTTGGAGAGGACCTTGCAATTAAAGCAAGGATGTATCTAAACAAAATGTCATGCTCGTTGATTGCACCTTTCCTCGCCTTGTGATTTAGAGTTCGATACCATTCAGGCACACATGAACATATAATTTTAAAAGATTCAGGCACATATTCAATTTATCAGATACCTCTAGAGTCCTTTGGACAAGGTGACAATTACATAGTGACTGCTTTATTGTATGATTATATTGCCTTTGAAAGGAATGGCCAGACCACACAATTGAAATATTTTTGCAGCTTCTTGTGAGTGCCAGGGAGTACGAACTGGTTTTTGAAAGACAATGATACTAATGATGTTGAGCAGTTGTTATCAGGTATATTTTCACATCGAGTCAATATCAGTCCATGCCATTATCCATTAAATGACTTGTGCATGCAGATAGAATGCCAGTGATATTAGACAATGCAGAAAGCATCCATGCCTGGATAGATCAGGAACTTGCAGAACTGGAATTTCAGAAGCTACTGCGACCTTATGAAGGGCATGATCTGGTAAAGAATGAGGAATTCTCATCTTATGAAGTTGTGAATTAGTCCACTGATTTATGATTAGCCTACACCCTCCAATATGCTTTGATTGTGAAAGCTGTTTTTCTGTGTTGATATTGCTCCCTCCCCTCCCTTTTTATGGATCTTGGGCTTGTAAACTAGCCATCTCAAAAATATTTTTGGATTCTCTGGCAGGTTTGGTACCCTGTTACTCCTGCAATGGGGAAACCTTCTTTTGATGGACCTCAGTGTGTGGAGGAGGTATAAAGTAATGGAAATTCATTCCTTACTGTTAATTGTTTCAGCTGGCAATCTTATAGGCATTATACTAGCATGAGCTCCCACTGTGCAGGCATCCCCACCGAGAAAAGTGATTGCCACTTCAAGCTTCTACCTGATTTTTGGTCTCTTCCAACATGTTTGCACTTTGTTATTGTCTTGCTTCATAAGCGCAGTATGCTTCATAATAGCATACCTGAGTCTAAAAAGTTTTTCAGTTTCAAGCTTAAAGGTATCAGTACAGTATGCCCCATGATGTAGCTCGTTTGGTCATGCTGCAGCTTAAACCCAAAAGTTCGAGCAAAAGTTTAATGTCACAGCTTTTTAGCAAAGCAAAATCAGAGAAATCTGATTCAGAATCTACCGATATACATAGTTTTCTCAGAGATGGTTCTACAAGTAAAGTTCTCTCAAGTGCAGACTATTCTGAAGCTGCTCTAAGTGAAGAGGAAAAGAAAGCCGTTGCTGCTGGTATGGAACCTGATGAAGAAAAACCCAAAGAAGTGCTATCCAATCATGGTGATAGGGAACATGATAGCAAGGTCAGAAATTCTTTTGGGATGCAGCTTCCTCAGAAGCACAGCCTTGGAGAAAGTTGTGCCAAAAGCAGCTCTCAGGACACCAAGGAAGACAAGGTAAGGAGCGAAATAAAAAGGAGAAAAACAACAGATTCGTTGAAAAGCACGAAGGGCGATGACCTCATTTGCAAAGATCACCAAAAAACCCTTCTCACATTTTTCCATAAGCAGTAGGACATGTATCTGTGAGTTGTTAGTCAAGTCAGAAGCTGCACATTTGAAATAGCAAAGAACTCATCAAAGCTTGTCTATCGTGGGCACCTGCTCTAAGACTCTCATCCTGTATGTAAAGAAGTCCTTGGAGGAATCAACTGATTCTAAAGCATTTTCACATGAGTTATGAGACAATCTTTTCCATTCTGCTAGGTTTGAGCATTACCTAGTTCCAAAAGGCAACGATCTACCGTGTCCAATCACTCATGTTGTTTGTAATCAACATAAAGAGTGTGCTGTCATGTCATGTAACTTGAGTGTGTGCTTATAAGTTTCCATTCACCTTCAGGGGTCGACAAAATCGGAAGACAAGACATCTGCACTTGTTTGGAGAGTTTTGGAAGTCTTTTATCACCCAAAAGAAAATCTTATCCTTTTCACATTTCAGGATACTTGTAAGGTAATCTATGTTGTTTTGTCACCTCTTTCTCTTAGAGTGCTGAAGTATTATTGATTTTAAGTTATTGCGAATGTGATTGCCTGTCATGATGACATTCTTTACACTCTAAAACTTTGCCGCAGTTGTTAGGAGCATATGTATTTCCTTCATGTAAGTAATCCTAAACATCTGGTTTTCTCATATATGGGGCAAGCTCATATCACATCAAATAAAAAGCTTATGCAAAAAGAAGTGTTATCCAAGATGGAAAGTTGTTTTCACAAGAGAAAATAAAGAGAGCACTAAACTACCAACACATGCTAAGACCCACTACAAAACAAACTAACAAAATTCAAAACTATTTCACCTAATGCTCTTTGTTTTGCCATAATTAGCATGTCAACTTCCAATCTAAGCTACACATGACTTTTGCTATGCATAGGAGATTTATGTGTCTTTTACTTTTTTAATATAACTTTGAAGAAACCAAGATCGCATAAGAGAAACTTAGGAGATAGGAAGACTTTTTAGTTGCATGGACGCATGTCCTACTCCACTCGATGACCTCACTTGGGTTGCATGGCAACATCACATCATCACACCTCACGCCTCACACCTCTCTCATGCTTGGGATGCCTGCATGAGCCCCTAGTAGTCACCATATAAGGAGGTAGTGGGCCTTTTTTCCCATGGATTATGCTCTCTCTCTCTCTCTCTCTCTCTCTCTCTCTCTCTCTCTCTCTCTCTCTGCTAGCTTTGAAAAATAAGTACTTGATTTTATTTCTCCTGTGTTTCACCTCAAACTCGGCCTCCAAGATGCATAGTTAAAAGCTTTGAATGGACTTTTACCACTTTTGATGCTTGAAACTTGGCCTCCAAAATGCATGCATAATTATACTTTACTTTTGAATGGATTTTATCACACTTGATGCTTGAAACTTGGCCTCCAAGATGCATGCATAATTATAGATTACTTTTAAATGGATTTCATCACATTTGATTATGGAAACTTGGCCTTTAAAATTCATCCATGATTACAACCTACTTTTGAATGTTGTTCACCACATTTGATGCTTGAAACTCAAGACTTCCATGATGCATGCAAGAACATAGCTTACTCTTGAATGGATTTGTCCACATTTGATGCTTGAAATAAAATTTTTTATTGTATTGTGTTGTAATGTTTTCACTTGTTTGTGAAAAGTTTTGAATTGGATGGGATTGGTTAAAGTGATCAAAACACTAGAAATAGGTAGGCATTCTCAGTAGTATAGCTCTATGAGTAATTTAGTGTGAGACTAAGAAAAAATTACAAGAGTGAGAAAACTCGACCTCCCAACACTTATGTGAAATATTTTGTTAAAATTCTCTATAATAAAGCCCAACAAGTACAATGTGACTTGGTATGAGTAGGTTGATTCAATAAGAATTCTATCTACCAAATTTTTTCAACTAACAAAATTGTTTGTTGGTAAGTAGGAAATCCTTTCTAATGAAGTCCATGTTGGAGGAGTTGCGGATCCCAAGGCAACCCTAACCCTAGTTAATAAGTGAGCGGGATTTGGCACCTTGCATGTGTAAGTCCAACCCGATGATCACATAGTTATTTGATTAATTAGGAAGTCAATAAAAGGACTTTAGGTCTTTTTGCAGGACTTTTAATGTCGTAGGCCAAAATGTCAAGTTAGTGAATAAAGTTGGGACTCCTACCAAAATTGGTTCAAATTCAAATTCAAATTGGTTCCCTCCAATTATTAAATGGGTTTTCACTCTTTTTAAGTTTGAATAGTTAGGGAGGTAGAAATGGGCCAATAGGAAATTTACTTGGATGACCTTAGAGTCCAATAGCACAAATACAGATTACCTGGATCGTTTGGAAAGAGTATTTGAACATTGTCGTAAGTATCAAATCTCCTTAGAAACAGAAAAGTGTCAGATATGGGTTTCTCACGAAGTTGTTCTCGAGCATGTGGTATCAAGACATGGCATTGCTACGGATTATTCCAAAATGAAAGTCATTATGGAATTACTACCGCCAGCAACAATTCGCGAAGTTTATATTTTTATGGGTCATGCGAATTAATATCGAATTTTTATTATATTCTTTGCTGATCTTGCGAGACCTATATACAAACTGACCATTGTTTCTATTGGGACAGTTGAGGCATTAGAAGCCTTTGAAAAATTGAAAAAAGCATTAGCTTCGGCACCGATACTACGTGCTAGCTTCAAATTGCCAATTTCCTTTTTGCCTTGTTGAAGCCCTTTGAGATCAACCTCTTGATCATCAACTTGATTGTCAAAGTCATTGAACGACCTTTGTTTCTCAAATCCATTACTTGATTTTACAACATGATAACATCCATGCATTTGCATAGCTCCATCTACACAAGAAGATTCGCCAAAATATGTGAAAAATGCAAAATGAGTCACTTCCACTTGCTTACCCTTCTCATCATATGTGAGCCTTGAAGGCATTTGTCTTTCTCTTGATGTTCTCCTTGGCTTTTGACTTGATGAAGATCCATTATCATCACCATCTAAAGTAGGATCCTTTACAAAGAATGTTAGATCCATCCTTGTTCACATTGATGCCTCAAAATTTGCTATCGGATCAATTTTGACGTAGCCAGGTGAATACAAGAAAAACTATCCCATACGATTTGCAAGCAGGCAACTTACAGATTCAGAAAAAAACTATTCGACAACAGAACGTGAAGCGTTGGCCATGATTTTTTCTATACGGAATTTCGACATTATCTTATGGAAACGCACTTTGCATTTTATACGGATCACCAAGCGTTGCTTTATTTGGTAAACAAGACGTGTAATACAAGGCGAATTGCAAGATGGTTACTTTTATTAACAGAATTTGACTTTCGAGTTGTGGTTTGTAAGGGTAAACAACAGTATCTCGCCGACCATGTTTCACGAATTGAATCCGCACCAATTAATACTGAGGTGGATGATGAACTACCATGCTGCATTATTCTATGTTGAAGTAGTATTTGAGTGGATAACGGATATTGTTAAGTATCTGATGTTAGGTCAACCTAATGACTCCTTGACAAAAGTACAAAAGAGACAATTGATTCATAAGTCTCAACCTTATCAATTGATTGCGGGACAATTGTATCGTCGCAAAATGGATGATATCTTTCGAAGATGTGTTTTATCGCATGAAGTACCTGAATTAATCATGTTTTCACATGATGGAATGGGCGGAGGGCATTTTTCGACAGATGTCATTGTTCGCAAACTTTTACAATCGGGATGTTGGTTGCCTAACAAAGATACATAAAATTATATTCAGTTATGTGATGTCTGCCAACGAGCACGACTTCCTTCGCGAAAGAACTATGAACTCTTACATTCGGTTTTATTGCAAGCAGCATCTGAGAAATGGGGCCTAGATTATATTGGTCCTATTCATCCTGCAGCAAGAGGATCCCAAGCTAGATATATCATCGTAGCAACCAATTATATGACCAAGTGGGTTGAAGCCAAAGCTGTTAAAGCTACTGACGCGAAATCTATGGCTAAATTCCTCTATGAACACATCATTACTAGATTCGGATGTCCTATAGAGATTGTCTGTGATCGTGGTACACACTTTGTTAATCAAACGATAAAGTGTTTGTTGGAAGACTTTTTTGTTATACACCGGTTTAGTACTCCTCTGTATTATCCCAGGGGTAATGGCCAAGCTGAATCTTCCAATAAGATTATTTGCACTATTATGACAAAAACGGTTGAAGCTAGTCGTTTTGACTAGGAACATAAATTGCATGCAATATTATGGGCATTCAGAATCGCTTACAAGAGTAGTACCAATCAAACACTTTTTTAACTAGTTTATGGTCAAGATGTTGTCATGCCAATTGAATTCTTAGTACCATCTCTACGCATAGCAACAATAGAGCGATTAGACAATGAAAAGTCCTTACAACTGTGCCATGAAGCTTTGCACAAATTATGTTAGACCAGATTGATCAGTTCATGCATTAGCAGCAGAGAAATCTTGTCGTAAGACATGGCATGATCGCCGATTACACAAAAAGGATCTGAAAGAAAGAGATCTAGCATTGATGTATAAAACCAAGCTGATCAAAGGGAAATTGAAGTTTACCAGTGAAGGACCGTATAAAGTCAAAGAAATCCTGAACTACGGAGCAGTTATTTTGATACATTTGAATGGAAAATGTTTTGATACTCCAATGAATGACAACCGATTACACAAGTTTTGACAGCCAGTTTTGCCAGTTCCGTTAACATGATCCGACATTATGGTTTTATTTTGATTGTTTTTTAATTTTTTGTTTTCACTACTTGGTTGACGTTTAAGAAAGAAAAGAAAGAAAGAAAAAGAAAAAATAGGAAATGAATGGAAAGACTGATGAGCAAAAGTCATAAATGTCATCAAATCATAAAAATTTAAAGAGAAATATTTTCAGGAATTAGATCTTGACTAAAAATGACTTGGAGAAACTAATTTTTGGGTCATTTTTGCACATATTATTCTAGAATCGTTCGTCGAGTTTTAAGAGAAAAGATTTACCTCAGATATACCCATACTGAGTTGGGCGAATATTCTTTTTACCAGTTGATACCTATTTTTACCTTAGGCTAATGTTCAACATCATGCCATTTTGGAAATGTTCGCCGAGCATCTATAAGTACTGAGGAACCTTCACCGACATGCCAGATGGATTTTAAATGCCAAATTCAGGTTGGTCATAGGTTCAGATCCTGAAAATTTGCATTCATTACAGTACCTAGGTGAATGTTAAGAACTTTCACCAAACTGTTATTTTTGTTTGAAATCTTCGGTGAGAATTTTAGAAGCTATTTTCATAGTACTAAGCACGCCTGTAAATTTTTGTCCAAAATTGAACACCCAAACTAGTATTTTGCCTAATGGACCCAATATATAGTTGTTTTTTGTGCAACGCGAGCCTGGTCATGTGAAATACAATCTCTGTAATTTTTTTCAATGCAAATGTATTACATGTGTTTATGAAATGCCATTTGGGGTGTAGGGGTAATTGTTGTGCTCATGATGTGTGAAGCTAACATTCACTTCAATCGAAATTAGTTGAAAATAGGATTCACACACGCACATAGAATTTGACATAAAATTAAAAATACAGCATCATGACATGTACAGAGCGACATACGCACAATGTGTAGCAAATAAAGTATGCCAAACACTGTATATAATGTGTAAAATCATCTGAGTACAATGGTGGACCGTCTGCTAGAGACAAACTACTGAAACTAAAACAACAGAGCCACAATCAATGCTCTGGATCTGACTCAGACAAATGTTCTGGAGACAACTCAGGGCCCCGAGCTGACTCTCGCAGCCGATATCTTTGCCTATCTGGAACTAGCATGGGCTGTGTATCCGAGGAGGAGGACTCGTCACTAGCATCATCCCAATCTGCCTCCGCATCAGCCCCCAAGCAAGCCAAACCAACGACACCTACTCCAGCTGGTTGTAATGGTGCATCTCTAGCTGTACCTGGAGCCCTGCGTGGTCGTCCTCTCTTCCCTGGAAGTTTCTATGCCTTGACTTTCTTGTTCGGTGCACCCTTGGGCCTTCCTGGTCTCTTGTGGACAAGAGGAGCTGTCAATGCCTCGTCACCCCCATGCAAATCACCTGCCTGGCTAGGCTGGGCCCAAGCTGAGGCCGGCTGGAATAGGGAAGCAAAAGAGGGAACTCCCTGTGCACATGAGCAAGGAGGATGAGCTCGTGGAGGGTGTGCCCGTGGGGCTGCTGCAAGTGGAGGAACTAGCTGTGCAGAAGGCGAGTACAGCGGCGATATGTACTGAAAGGGGCGCTGCACTGGTACATCTTGGGTGCTGCCAAAGGGGGAGCCAGTGGAGTGGGTGTTGCCAATGGAGGGGGTTGTGAAGTGGGTGTTGCCGCTGGAGGAGCAGCTGGAGGAGCCACTGTGGATGTGAGCGCTGCAAGAGAAAACCTGGGCACATATGGTGGCCTGCCATGGAGACCTGGTGCTGCAGAAGTGGACGGCGATGGAGGGGCTGTAGGCCTGAATGGCATCGATGGCACTGGAGGAGTTGTGTTGCGCACATACACCCTCTGAGGAGTTGGAGGAACTGTAGGCACCTTATGCGGCTGCTTTGGCTGGGACTCTGTGTATGGCATGTTGGCAAGAGATGAAGGGGGTGCCCTGACACTCGGCATCTGCTGGGCCTCTGAATCCAATGTGGCAACCAAGTCGGCCAGCTGGGCATCCGAATACAAATGCTCTGGGCTCTGGGACTCATCCTGTGCACCAGTCTCAAAATCATCCTTTGCACCAACCCCTGAATCAACCCGTGCCTCATCATGTGCGCCCTGTAGACCCTGCATGGCCTCCCAATCTGTGCAATCAAAGTCATTTGGTGCCTCCTCTGGTGTGCCTCCTCATGTTGGGAGAGAGGGAGGAAGAATAAATTACGAACACGAACGAGAAACGAACTCGAACAGAAAATGTTCGTGCGTAGCGGAATGAGTTAAATGACTCTCTCCCTAAGCATGACTACGCCTATCATAATGAGGAGAACTTTAGTGATAGAAATCACAGTCATTCTAGATTATGTAGCCAAACATTTAATGGATGAAGTGCTAGATGAATAATTTGTCGCGAATTGCAAGACAAATTATCTGTCGCGAAGAGCTGGACTGTGCTCGATTGATAATTAGTCACGAATTATTCGCGAAGACTAAAAGTTGATCGTCTATTACCAGAAAGAGCAACTAGAAAGGTTAGATAGAATGAAGAATAAGCATAGCAATATTGACAGATCTAAAACGCAAAACAAATGAACTGTGTCAGATTAAGTATATCAAGTATACAAGTCAATAATGCGATAGAGCACAAGACTGTAGCGGACGAAACCACATGCCCTACAAAGCTTATTTCTGTCTGTAATGAGAAAATGAAACTTCTTCTCTTAGTCTCTTCTTCACTCACTTGATCATCTGATCATCATCATCATCGAATACGCAGATGGTATCCAATATATTTACATAATATTACAGGTGTGCAGATGCGAAAGTACAGAGTGGATGTGCTGTTTGTAGGAGATCGTGGGTGGCTACAATTGTTGTCCAATCTGTTAGCGCAAGTGCATGGGGTGAGGGTGAAAAGGGTGCGACGTTTGCCAGTGTTGAAGTGAACGTTGGTGATGATGCAAAAGTGCGTCACTCTTACGAATGGCCTTAGGATAAGATTTACAGGGTGCCTTATCTATTAGGGCACCTTTGGCATTTAGTAAAGTAGTGTCCCCTTTTCGCCTGTCACCATGACCTGTGTAAGAACACAGTGTCGCGATTCATTCGCCTTTTCTTCGTCTGTGCGAATTTGCATGTAAAAATGTAGACTGCGTGACAATGTTAGAAAAAATATGCAGCATGAATGGAGGCAGATTAAAATTGGGATTTAGGAGAGTAGGAGGAGTAAATCCAACATGCCTTCCAACATTGGATTTCAATCCAAATAAACCAATGGCGTCAGATAGTGTCAAAGATCGGCTGCCAGTCGCAAGATTATATTTCTGTGCTGCCATGATGGGAGGCTCCTGAAAATCCCGTTTCAATGCTTGGACAACCTCAAAGTGGATCGCCGGCGCCCATCGCTATTTTTGCCACACAACTTGGATTTCAACACTGCCCAGTAGATAGGAAAGAGAGCCTTACCACAACCAAATCTACTCAAAAAATTTGCAGCAAACAAAGAGATGAAAGTAGGAGCACGAGATGTCTTTCAATCTGCAACCAAAATGCCCAAAAGATGATGGAAAGATGGCTATCTTTATGCACAAAAAAACCAGCTTCTTGAAAATCAGGTTAGCTTTGATTGAAGCCTCCAACAAAACCTAATTAGGAAGCTAGGTGTGATCAACACACTCTCCAATAGGACTGTTGAAAGCGCCCTACTGCTTGGTGAGAATCTACAAATTTCTAGCCACAAGTTGACCTAATTATTTATTTGAAATGGCTTTAGTCTTCACTAAATTCTTTCTATTGTTGCATACAGAGGGCAAAATGAACTTCTCAGTTAGCATGAGAAGGTGCAGTATCTTTTAATAAAGATTCGTTGTGATGCTAATAAAAGCCCACAATAATTGCATCTCGTAGGTGTCGTGGGTCCACCACCAGTTTTGGTGGGGGATACTGTTGGAGGGTTTGCGGATCCCAAGAACGATAGAGCTATTCCGCAATATTCCTGCTCTCTTCTCCGTTCCCATTCTTCGCACTCCCTTGCCCCATCAAACATAGGTATGACACCTTTGTGCTCCTATTTAGCAAGTTACGATAGCATTGTGTCTCATCATACCATGGCTACTCTCGCCCTCTCATCAAGAATCTCTCGAGATCCAAGATAGGTGGAAACAAGTGAGAGAAATTTGGCACCCTGCTGTGTAAGTCCAACCCGATGATAACATAGTTATTTGATTAATTAGGAAGTCAATAAAAGGACTTTAGGCCTTTTTGCGGGACTTTTAATGTCGCAGGCCTAAATGTCAAGTTAGTGAATAAAGTTGGGACTCCCACCAAAATTGGTTCAAATTCAAATTCAATTTGGTTCCCTCCAATCATTGAATGGATTC
This sequence comes from Diphasiastrum complanatum, assembly GCA_029204225.1. Classification (NCBI taxonomy): domain Eukaryota; kingdom Viridiplantae; phylum Streptophyta; class Lycopodiopsida; order Lycopodiales; family Lycopodiaceae; genus Diphasiastrum; species Diphasiastrum complanatum. The sequence continues at coordinate 46,078,099 of CM055100.1, read as the reverse complement.
CCACTCTTTTTAAAGTTTGAATAGTTAGGGAGGTAGAAATGGGCCAATAGGATTTTGAGGCCAAGGCCCTCCTCTCCACTATAAATAGGGGCAAACTCGAATTGCTCCTCATGTTCAAATCTTCATTTCAATACAAGCAGATTGGTTCTCTTATGAAATGGACTTGTGAATGTCCTTGTTCTCTAACTCTTTTCCTCCATCTCTCAGTTGAGAATACGATTTAAAAACCTGACTGAATCAATCACCACAGTACAATGTCAAGTGCAACAAGACAAGACAAGACAAAATTGCTCTCCCACATTGTATATTCACACTAATTGGCAAGTACAAGGATAAAATGCACACCTTATGTTCTTGTCCCTTTGCCATGAAGCCCTGTGGTTTGACCATGTAAACTTCTTCCTCCAAGTCACCATTCAAAAATGCAGACTTCACATCCATTTGACGGATCTTCCACCCAAAATGAGATGCTAAGGTAATGATAAGACGTAGCATAGTCTACTTAGCCACTGGAGCAAATGTCTCTTCGTAGTCAATTCATTTGTTTTGCTCATAGCTTTTCACTACTAAGTGTGCCTTATGCTTTGCTATCGTGCCATCCGCATGAAACTTTGTTCTAAACACCCATTTGTTGTCAATGGGTTTCTTTCCAAGTGGTAGATCAACTAACTTTCACGTACCATGCCTATGGATAGACTCCATCTCCTCTTCCATTGTCCTTTGCCACTCTTTGTGATCCTTTGCTTCATCAAAGGTTGATGGCTCTCGACACTTTAAAATGTCATTCATTAGAGCATAGTTCACATGATAGCGATCGGGAGACTTCCTTTCCCGCGTTGACCTTCTCACTTCTTCTTGCGTGCTAGATCTTGGTTGATTTAGCTTTGCATCCTTCATGATCTTTTCGTACCATTTTGGTATCTTAGACTCAAGTGATACACTTCGTGGAGAGTATGTGTCCCAAGAAGTGTCCAAGTAATGTCTCTTACTTCCAACCGGTTTCTCCTTTGTTGCTTCTATCGGCAAGTACCTTCCCTTAGGCTCTTGGATAGGTGGTGTCCTCTCATACTCATCCTCTCGACCTTCATCTTCATGTGCATCATCCCATGGAGCGTCTTCTTCTTCCAAGATTGTGGGAAGTCTATTGATGCTTTCATCACCTGCATGGTCTTTATTTTCGTACCTATGCATCTCATCAAAGATTACATCTTTGCTTATATGAATCTTGTTCATTACAGGATCAAGGCACTTGTACGCTTTTGTCCTCTCATCATAACTAACAAAGATACACTTGATCGCTTTGGCATCAAGTTTGCTTCGCTCCTCCTTTGGTACATGTAGATAGACCCTACATCCAAAGACACGAAACTTGTCGATTTTTTACTTCATTCCTGTGATTGCCTCTTCGGGAATCACATTTGGAACCACAATTGTAGGACTTCTGTTTTGCAAGAACGTTGCCGCACTGCACGCTTCCGACCAAAGAGAATTGGTTAAGCCCATTTGCTTCATCATGAAGCGTGCACTCTCCATCATAGTCCTGTTTTCCTTTCAGCTACACCATTACTATGTGACGTGTGTGATTGTGTGAATTGTCTTTTGATGTCGTGTTCCTTGCAAAAGTCCTCAAAATCATCAGATTTGTATTCATCCCCTCTATCTGATCTTAGCACCTTGATGCGTGCATCCAGTTGGTTCTCTACCAAAGCCTTAAACTCTTTGAAACGAGCAAAAGCGTCAAATTTCTTCTTCAAGAAATAAATTTGTGTCCTCCTAGAGTAATCATCTACGAAAGTCATAAAATAATAGGCTCCCCCCATCGACATAGTCTTCATTGGGCCGCACAGGTCGCTGTGAATAAGTTACAACGGTTTCTTAGCTCTTGCAGCTCCACCTTTCTTGAATGTCTCCCTATGATGCTTTCCCATAACACATCCTTTACATATGGCGTGATGATCATCCTGTAGTGCTGATAATCTTGTTACCATCTTCAGCTTCGCCATCAATCTTAAGCTCTTATAGTTTAAGTGACCAAGTCTTCTGTGCCACAATTCAGATTGTGATGCTTTTGAGGTAGCCAAACCATATTCACCTAGTTTTGCAACATCCAATTTATAAAGGCCACAGTTAATATCTCGGTAACCTTTCGCTACCACCTTATAGTTGTGCTCCATATTCTTCATTAGGCATCCATCCTTGACAAACTCAACCTTGAGATGTTGATTTGCCATCACACCAACAGAAAGCAAACTCTTTTCTAGTCTAGGAACATAAAGCACAATAGGAATATTCTTGATCTTACCATCAGAAAACTGCACAGGTACATTGTCGACACCCTATATTTGGCATTCCTTCCCATTGGCTTGTGTGACCTTGTCCCCATCATGGATTGGCGAGAATTTTTCAAACCAATCGAATTTCTTGGTCATATGCCTCGTGGCGCCTGAATCTATGAACCATCTGGCACCATCATCAACCTGGGATGCCAATGTCGATGAGAAGACACTTGTCTCGTCATCTTCCCCATCATCTTCGGCGATGTTGCCTTGTTGCTTCACTTTTTTCGCCTTTATGTCCACTTTCTTCTTGTGACATTCACGTGCCCAATAACCTGGTTTGTGGCAATAGTAACATTTGCCCTTCTTCTTCCTTTTCACCGTCGATGACGACTCTCCCTCGTCCTCATCATCCTTGGACTTCTTTGGAATTCTTTTCCACCCTTTTTGCTTGCTTTTAGCGAGCAATGTTTGATCATCCTGTGGGGTTTGCCTTGACTTTACCACCTCTCGACGTTGCTCCTCCTGCAACATGATCCCGTGCAAGTCTTCTTCAAAAGTAGGCAATCTCTCCCTCGAAGCAATGCCGCTCACAAACATTTGTAGGCCTTCTGAAACACCATTCATAGTGGTATGCACCAATTCAGCATCCCTGATTGGTTCTCCAATTGCCACAAGTTGATCTCTCAGCTCCTTTATCCTAGTGAAGAAAGATCTCATCGATTAGTCTTCTTCCATCCTGATTGTGTTCAATCTCGACTTCAAGAACATGGCTCGAACTGGATTGCAAGTTTGAAATTGCGTTCTAAGAGCTTCCCAAGCTCCCCTAGCTGTCGTGGCATCACTTATGTGAGTGATCACATGGTCTTTTACCAAAAGGTTAATCAAAGACAATGCTCTCTGTGCCTTCTTGTCAAAGGCCCTCATATCACCTGGAGTAGTATTAGGTCGGACTTCAATGCCCGCAACAATGTCCCATAACTCCTTCTCCATCAAAATGCTCTTCATTTTGAATTTCCAGATGTTGTAGTTAGAAGCCCCATCAAGTTTGCTTGCATCGCCCGAAATTGCCTCATTGATGTTTGCCATTTTCAAACTGCTTAAAACTGCACCTATAGGCTATAAAGTGTATGCCGAGGCCAACAGTGATGTTAGAAATAATACCAAGCCACCCGCCGCTTTTCCGCCAAATTGAAAGCCAAATCGGCGTCACCTTCCAAAATGCTCCTTGTCACCAACTCCCAATTACATGCCCAATGGAATGGTGAAATTACTATTGGCACGTTTCGAACACTTTCTCTGCGTCAATCACTCTGTTTTGATGTACCGTACTTGTAGGTACAGTCAAGGTGCCCTTCGCCTGGAGGTTGTAGCCCTTCTTTTGGCCAAAATAGGCTAAAGGAGGTAAAAATAGAGGCACTTTTAATTGTCTTTTTACCTTGAAAAGGCTTCACTCTTCAGAAAAGTCAAGACCCAGCTCCTATTTCAAATTGAATTTTTTTAAAGAAGTTGAAGTGTGATTTACATTCATGCCCCTTTCTCCCTTTCGTGGATCCCTTCACTTGCCATCCAATGGTCACTTTATATTAGACGGCCTAGATCGCTCCTCGATCAGTCGATTTCAGCCATTGATCACCATGGCTTCAGATCCAACAACTAGCCCTCCTCTTCGTGTGCCAACTAGTGCTCCTGCAGCCACTAAACACCTGGAGACACTACCATCCTCCACGCATTGGCCGTGCGCGAGCTTCCATCGCAACCTCCTCCTCCTCTCTTCACCAAGGCTACGGTGAATCAGGGTTTGGCTGCCTATCAAGAGTGTAATCAAGCTCCCTTCCCATGCTACAGCTCTCCATGGCTTCTCACAGGTTAATCCAAGTTATTAAGGCGCCCTGCTCCACGTTCTTATAGCTCTGAGAAAACCTTGTGAATGGAAAAAGATCATCAATTTTTCCTACTGAAACCCCAGCCATGAAAGAAAAGAGACTTCTTGGGCATTTGACAATCTCTATCTAAGATTTTCTTGCAGCTCTCTGTTAGTCTGAGGTCACCCTATAGTCAGTTATTATTTGCTTCAAATAGATCTTCAATTGGTTTCAGATTGAATCCACACTAGGCATCCTTTCTACAGAGTTCTATGCTTCCATTTGGCTTCACCTTCGTTTCAGTCGACAATCCTTGTGTCCACAATACAGTTCTAAGCAAATTCTTTGAATTTCCACAACTCGATTTGTGCTACCCAACAAGCAAACCGTCGGGAAATCATAGCTCTTTGTCCTTGTCCGTTGATTATAGCCGCCAAGGGCTCTGATACCAAGTTGAGAATACAATTTAAAAACCTGACCGAATCAATCACCACAGCACAACGTCAAGTGCAACAAGACAAGACAAGACAAAATTGCTCTCCCACACTGTATATTCACACTAATTGCCAAGTACAAGGATAAAATCACTTAAGAGCACTCAAAGGGCTCATAAAAGAAAGATGGGCCTATAATTCTAGAACTGGGCACACGTGGTACCGTCAAATTTAGAAAGCACTGTATAAGTCGATCATTGCTATTTTAACTCTCTCATGTTTTGTTGTATTTTTCTAATTGTTGGATCTGAAGGTTATTGGAATTGCTATTTCTCATACTTTGTGTGTGTGTGTGTGTGTGTGTGTGTGTGTGTGTGTGTGTGTGTGTGTGTGTGTGTGTGTGTGTGTGTGTGTGAGAGAGAGAGAGAGAGAGAGAGAGAGAGAGAGAAGCAAGTATCAATTAAAGGATGTTAGGGCACCCATCGTATATCCTCAACCTTCCGAAGAAATTAGGCTGCATCACAAATATCATCAGCAAATTCAAAATGCAGACCAACACTCTTCCACTTTCCGTCATGCACCTCACATGCCTTACTAAAACCCTTGAAGGCACTAAAGTCTGGGGAGATTTGTTACAAGCTAACGTGGCTCTCCCTTTCCACGTTCTATGGAAACATGCAGGTAAGTGAAAACAACTACTCCACCGAAACCACCACCCTTGATGAGCTACCTGAAATGCCATTACACCTAACCAATCTGCTCAGTGAAAGAGGCAATATCAAGATTCCAGCTACTCATTGCCAATCTTGAGAAGCCTTAGCTATATTAGATGGTGGCTCATGTGTCAATATCATCTCCACATATCTCATGTTGGAATGGAACCTGAGAGACAAACTCACCAAACTCACTTGTCATCTCAAGATGGCTTATCAAAGTGTGGTCCGGACCTATCGATTTTTTCCCATAAATTTTGATCAAACTAGGAGGCCTGAAATTTTCCATAGACCTGGTAGTACTCAATATTCCTAGTAACGCCTATTCCTATGAGTTACTGCTTGGTCGACCATGGCTCACCAATGCAAAGGTCGTTCACGACTGGAGCAAAGGCCGAGTCACCTTTGGTAATAGAGACAGTTCCATTACCATTGATGCATCTGGGAAACTCAAACCCACACGCTTCCATGACACTTATTTATCTGCTACCACTTACGTGTTTGGGCCTTACCAGTCCACCCAAGAGAAAGGTCATTATGTTGAATCTACTGATATTATATACTGGAGCCACAATTTTGGCTACGATTGATTGTGTGAACGCTGATTATTGTGCTCAAAATCAGGCTGATTGTACCTATACACTCTTGGACGAGAACAAACAACCACCTGATCTAGACATGTCTATTGTTAATATCAATTTTATTAATATTCTTCCACACAATGATGAATTGTTAAACGTTGCATGGCTACCTACTGACGAATCAGACTATTTATTCATAGATGACAAAAATGTCTTGCGAATTCAGAATTACTTAGACGATTTGGACATTTCTGACATTCAGATCCTCAACTACATGGAGGCACTTCCACTCAAAGCCTTTCCACCACATTCATCCAAGGTGGAACCAGTTGCCAAAGTTACGGATCCAAAAACTTGATACTAAACTATACCGTGTCAAACGACCCAATTATTAGTGGAACCTCTGTGAGGATAAAACAATTTTTCAAATCGACGATGTCCATGATGTGCCCCCAATTCCTCCTCCGCACACCTCATGTCCTCCAAAGCCACAACCTTTTGGCAATACCATGAAGGAGAAAATGAAGAAACGCTTCTCATCCAACCACTTGGAAATCTTACCACTGTTCGAGAAGTTCCTGAAATCTCCGTAGCTCATACGCCCAATCCCAGAACCTCCAAAATCACCAACCAAACAGTTGAAAGACAAGGCCCCCCTTGAATCACCCGCACATGATGTGCCTGCATATTTTAAGGATTATACAATCGAGGATGTGACTATCCAATTACAAGCTCAACATGAGCCGAATGATAATTCACCTTACGAAGGCCCTACACGAACAATCACTCTATCCTTGAGTGAGCCCAATGAGAATAACGAATGCATTGTTCACGTCGGGGCTCACCTCAATCGTGAGCAAGAAGGCTTGAAAAACTTGTGCACAAATACCGACATGTCTTTGTTTGGTCCTATAAAGACATGAAGGGAGAAGTAGCTATGCATCGTATTCCCCTTAAACCGAGTGTGAGGCCAACTGCTAGTCGTCCCTACAGATGCAATCTCATCTACAAGGCCAAAATCAAAGAAGAATTACAATGCTTGTTAGATGCAGGATTCATCTACGAAATCGAACATACTAAGTGGGTTTCTCCAATCGTCATCGTTCCTATGAAAAATGGAAAACTCCGCATCTGTGTCGACTTTAAGAAACTTAATGTTGTCACAGAACGTGATCATTTTCCATTACCTTTTAGTGAATCCATCTTAGAAAATCTAGCAGAAGATGAGGCCTACTCATTCTTAGATGGCTTTAGCGGCTACAATATGATTCAATTTGCTAAAGAAGATCAACATAAAACTACTTTTGCCACAAAATGGAGAACCTTCTGTTGGAAAGTCATGCCCTTCGGTCTCTGTAATGCTCCTAGCACTTTATAGCATGCTATGCAAGCTGCCTTTTCTCAACAAATGGGAGATACCCTAGAAGTTTACTTACATGATTTAGGAGCACACTAAGAAGAAACACGTCATATGTCTGTGCTGGAAAAAAAATTTATCCAATGTCAACGCTTCAGAATCTCCTTGAACCCCGAAAAATGCTAGATTTGGGTAACACATGGCATCTTCTTAGGGCATATCATTTCAAAAAACCGCATCACAACTGACCCTGACAAGGTCTTGATTATTCAAAATCAGTTTGAACCACGTACTATCCGCGAAGTCTAGTCATTCCTAGGCCACGCCAATTATTATCGCTGCTTCATTTTTTATCTCACTAATAAAGCACGATTAATTTATAGGGTGGTCATTGTTCCCAAATGGACTGATGAACAATGAGTTGCGTTCATTCAGTTGAAAGAAGCCCTCACCAATGCACCTATTTATTCTCCGGGCTCCTGATTACTCCAAGGAATTTCATGTGCATACCGATGCATCCAAGTATGCCATTGGGGCAGTGCTCACACATCCAGGAGAATTCAAAAAAGATTATCCAAACCGATTTCTCAGTAGACAATTGATCCCCCCCGCTGAAGTCAATTACATCGAGTGTAAAGCTTTGGCAATGGTGTATGAGGTTTATCTCTTGGAAAAAGTTTTTGCATTCTTCACTGATCATCAAACACTTCCCTACCTAATCCATAAAACTTGCGCAACCGATCGCATTACTCAATGGATCTTGTTGTTACGCGAGTTTGAGTTTCGAATTGTTGTTAGAAAGTGAGTTCAACATTTTCTAGCAGATCATCTATCATGGATTCCTAATCTACCAACTCCAGACCAAGGCGTCAACGATGATTTATCTGATGCCATTCTTTTTCAAGTTGACTATACCCCAGTTTGGGCCAAGGATATTACCGAATATTTGACTTTAGGGTAGATGGATCCCTCCTTATCTAAACCCAAACAATGTGCATTGGTCCTCAAAACAAAACCTTATACGTTAATTGCAGACCAACTTTACAAGCAAGGTTTAGATGGAATTATCTGACCTTGTCTTACTGAAGGTGAAATAACCTCAGTTATTCCTAATCCATGAAGGTGTTGGAGCTGGTCATTTCTTTTCTGAAACGACCACCAAAATAATCCTCTTGGCAGGATTTTGGTGGCCAACTCTCCTCAAAGATACCCACACCTACATAAAGGCCTATAATGTTTGTCAACGGACAAAACTTTTTATAAAAAAAAACTAACTATAAGCCTTTACACCCTGTCATGACTAATCAAGCTTTCCAAAAATGGGAGATTGATTTTGTTGGACCAATTAGTCCCGCTGCTCGAAACACTCAATCTAGATATATCGTAGTGGCTACGGACTACTGTAGCAAATGGGTTGAAGCTAGAGCTGTTGAAATGTTGACACTCGTTCTACTGCAAAATTTCTCTATGAATAGGTTATCATTCATTTCGAATGTCCTCTAGAATTTATAAGCGATAGGGGTACACATTTTTTTAACTTTGCCATAGCAGATTTATTATCGAAATTTTTTGTGGTTCATCGCAAGAGTTCCTTGTATTATCCATGATGCAATGGCCAGGCGAAATCTATAAATAAAATCTTATGTGATGTTCTCACCAAAACCGTCGAGTCCAGCCGATCCGATTGGAAACTGAAACTTCACACTGCTCTAGGGGCCTATCGATAGCCAAAGGTTTGGATGCTAGCCAGCAAGCGTTCTTATGGATTTTAAGACTACCACCATCTGCTACAGAATATCCATGATAATATATCATGACCCTTCTTCAGCACCTGTCCAAAGAATTAATCAGACTTAGTTTACAATGAATTAATACTATTCAATGAATGTAATGTAATAATGAGGCTAGTTACCTGAAACACTGCCAACCACCATATATCATTTTCTGACTGGACATTGAATCTGAAATCTTCTTGGTTCTCTGTTTGTGATAGAGCACCATTCATGAGAGTTATACTAACCCTCTCCATCTTCTGCCCTTTCACAATTTATGACTCATCTAACTTAAGTACTATGATTATTTTGCCATTCACCTTTTCATAGGTTATATCATAGAATGTGACGATGTATCTCAGCAAGTAATTTAGATCAACAAATAAGTTGTTTGATGAATTATAGAATATTGATATTCCATCAATTTCATACACCTCCTCAATATGAAATGGAGTTCCAGTGATCTTATGCATACCTATGTTTAATGTATCTCTCTCTTTTTTCAAGTGATATGTCCTAGGGATTGGGACTTTTCTAATTTGAACTTGCTTAAAAGCTTCTCTAATTAGTTTAAATATTGTTGCATATGCTTCCCTGCTAGTACCTGAAAAATCACAAGCACCCTGAACTATAGTCTTATTTAAAAAAATTTGAATGTCCACCATCAAAGACTCTGCTATTTTACACTTTACATTTGAACTCCTATTGTTCATCATGATACGCTCAGTGGATTTTCAAGTCAATATTGTGCCCAATGACATTCCTAGTGAAACATTGTCTTTAATATTCCGAGGAGCTACTAATGCAGATCTGCAAAAAAAACAGATAGTTAACAGAATGTCACCATAGCTGAAATTAAATCCAAATGTCATTGAAAAACTTACAAAAATCAGAATCTGCTTACTTGAATGCACGGATCCTTCTATTTCGATAACCTCCTTTTGAAAGCGTTTGAATATCCTTGCAACTTTTTCGCTTTCGCTTCTTACTTTCAGTCTTCTTCTTTGCCAAATCCACATCCTTCAATAATTGTAAATTTTCAATACGAATAGACTGTAAGACTGATTGCATTTGCTCTAGTTCTGATTTGATATCGATTGTTATCTTCTGTAATGATTCATTATTTTTTTTAAGTTGTTCTTCTTCTTCTAACGTCTTTTGGAAATGACAATCTCTATTCTGACAATAAGAGGATATCCGAATAAAGTCACCTTCTAAAAAGTGAACTTTATTCATATAAAGTTGTTTTCCATGGTTCTGCAATCTTTCACAGTATCCTAGTAATCCACTATGCTCATTGCATATCCATATAACTAAATGAGTTATTGAAGAGAATGTGGGATGTGTCAAAGTGCTTGGATCTTGTGAATATAATGTTCCATCTATCCACAAATCCAAGTTTTTTTTCCCTTCTGCCCTGTAACGAGAACGATTCTCGGCAGATATTTGAATTCCTTTGTCTTCTCTTCTTTGCAAAAGTGCCAAATCAATAGGGATATCCACATGTAGATGATACAATGTCATCATAAAAAAAACAATAGAGTACTCAGTTGCATCAAAATACTATGACCAGATTATATGAAGCAAAATAAAATACTCATCTTTGATTATATTATATACTATGTACGATCAATCCAATCTCCATGCTTGTATGCTTGATTCAAATTTGGAAATGCCGCTCATTTTTTCATTCCAATAGGTGGTTGGTGCCCATATTTCCATTCCAAGATGATGATGGCGTTCATAATTGGAGATGGCACCCATATTTCCATTCTTGTGGAAGGAATGCATATGTAAACATTTTGCAATTTTTCCTGATTCAATTTTTCATATTCTAGATCCAATGAAAATATTGTCCTTTTCGTAACCAATGGAGGGAATATTTTTGAATTTAGTCAAGTTATACTACGAACTGTTTACAGTTCTTAACTGTGACTATAGACACTGTGGTTAGATCATTGGGAGTTGGGGAGGCCTCGGGAGTGGTGGGGGCAAGCAAATAAACAATATTGTTTTTTTTATTTTGATATTTTTCTATATCCTACATGGCATTTGGAGACATCTTGATCACCATCTTTCTGTTGAAGATGGTGTGGTACTAGTTCCACCTACCAAAGAGGGCCTTTACTGATGCATATATATGTTCCAAAAAGTTTAGGTGAAAGTGAACACCCTTGCTTCACTCCAATAGTGCTTATGATATGTCACCCAAAAACATTGAAATATTCTCTCATAAAGAACTTCACTATTAGAATTGTGTCATCATTATTTTATCTACTAGTTAAGTAAGGAACACGTTTACGGCCAATTTCACCGCTTATCAGCAATCAATGGCAAGGACCGGATGGATGCCAGCGGATCACCAGCCAACTGGCGATCGCAATTGACGACCTAATTTCTTAGTATAAATAACTGTTCATTTTCATACAGATTAATCAATCAAAAATCAGAATTATCAGAAGCTTTTGAATAGTTAGCTCTCTCTCTCAAGCCTGCGAGCTTGAACACTCTTGAGCATTCTAGCTCAATTCTTAGAATTATTTTAGAGATTGCTATTGCGCTACTGCTCATCAGCATTGCGCATTAATTCAGACTTTCATTTTAGCCGCTCAGAGATAGCATAGAGTACACGGCTTCGATCCGTAACCTATTGTACTCATTTACTTCTGTTTTGTTTTGAATCAATACTATTCCTTATTGCGTTCAGTTTCGTCTCAGACTATATGTGTTTCTGTATTTCTTTACGACTAATTATTTGTCTGATAATTTTCGATGTTTAATTGTTTGGCTACGTAATCACTGTAGTACTGACAATTTCAAAGTTAGTTACTATAAGTTCAAACATGATTTCTATCACTATTGTCTTGTTTGAAATTTCATTCATTTCCTTTTCGAGCTAGACCTATCTTCTGCACAAACCACTTTCCGACAAAAAAGATGTACTATTTCTAATGTGCTAGTTGATTCAGGAGCTGGAGTGAATATCACTAGAGAAGAAACTGCTCATGAGCTTGGATTGACTCATATTACACCTACTAATAAATTCTTAAGGTTAGCGGACCAGACCAGGAGAAAACCAGTGGGTACTCAACAATGTTGAAGTAAAAATCGAAGGGGAATTATTTTTGCTAAATTTTGTGGTAATTAAAGCAGTAGCAATCCCTACATGTCCATTTTTATTGGCTCGTCCGTGAATTTATGAGGCTGATGTAATTACTTATTGAATGTTATGAACTGGAGAAAGAACAGGCAGAGCCTAATGAGTCCCAAAGCAGAGAAGTACATGGAAAAAGTGAGATAAACACTACCATGGGGATGATCGACAATGATAAAATTTGAAAGGAAATGAATATTTTTGTTCACCTATCAAAGCATGATGGTAGTCTTTATTATAAGTTATTGAAGAACTTTATTAATGTTTTTGCTTGGGATTTAAACGATTTAAAAAGCATTTTTAGAAAATTTAGTGAGCACCAAATTGATTTAAAAGCAGAAGCTCTACCAATTCGACAGAGGTAGTACAGACTGAATCCTAAGTATTCTCTGACGGTGAAAACAGAATTAGATAAATATCTCGAAGCTGGGATAATTTATCCAGTTTTGAGCAGTGAATGGATATCACCCATTGTGGTGGTTCCAAAGTAGAAAGCCGGTAAAATCTGAGTATGTCAGGATTTTAGAAAACTAAATGAAGCAACAAAAAAGGATTATCATCATTTGCCATTCACAGAGATGATATTATACAAGGTTGTAGGTTTTGAAAGATACAATTCTGGATGGTTTTTCTGGTTACAATCAAGTACAACTTAGACCAGAGGATCGACATAAAAAATCCTTTACAACAAATTGGGGGTACCTATGAATATATTCGAATGCCATTCGGACTTTGCAACACACCTGCTACAATTCAAAGAATGATGATAGTTATATTTCAAGATATATTAAGAAATTTTTTTGAAATATTTATAGATGATTTTTGCATTTTCAGTTCACACAAAGACCATATGGAGAAGCTTCAACATACATTGAAAAGTTATATCCTGATAAACATCTATATTCTTCTAGGACATGGAATTTCAGAACGAGGTATCGAAGTTGATCAAGATACGGTGAAAGTCAATGATGCACTCTTACCACCAACCAATCTGAGGAGTTAAGAGGTTTTCTTGGGCATTTGGGCTATTATCGAAGATTTATACAGGATTACGCCATTCTAGCAGCTCCTTTGAACAAGTTATCAAAGAAAGATATTGTTTATGAATGGAGTGCAGATTGCCAAAAGTCTTTTGAAGAATTGAAAACCAAATTGAAAACTACTCCAATTTTGCGACCTCTTGATTGTGGACAAGGAAATTTCATGTTTATGTGGACACCTCTTCTTTTGCAATAGGAAGCATCTTGAGTCAGAAAAATGATGCCAAAAGAAATTATCCTATATATTATGCAAGCAGACAGTTGTCTACATCTAAAGAATTATTGAGCGAGAGACTTTGGGGATGATTTATTCGATAAAGAAATCTCGACACTATTTATTAAGTTATGCGTTCACATTTCATGTTGATCGTTATGCTATAAAGTACCTGGTTAATAAGCCAAACTTATCAGGTCAGATTGCTCGTTGGATTCTTTTACTATCAAAATTTGATTATATAGTAGAAATTTGACCTGGCAAATATCATATGAATGTGGGTTATTTATCAAGATTGGAAACTACTGAACACAAAGATCCTATTTCGGATAATCTACCAGATGAGAATTGATGCTGATAGATATTGAAAAATCAACATATGGCGACATTATTTAGTACTTACAAACATTGTTATAATCGAAAGGAATGACTCGGGAAGAAAAAAATGTTTTTCAACATAAAGTAGCACCATGTACGATTACATCCGGTGTACTTTATAAACTTGGAAATGATGATGAGCTTCGAAGATGCTTAGAACCATAGGAAGTACAAATAGTGATCAAGTCTTTTCATGAAAAAGATGTTGGAGGGCATTATGCGTTAAAGAACACGGTTTGAAAAATAATGAATGGGAAATATTGGTGGCCCACTATGTCTAGAGATGTGCATAAGTTTAAGAGATGTGCATAAGTTTATTCTAAACTGTGATCCCTGTCAAAGGAATTTTTTTGACCCTTTTTCATAATTTTCCGATCCTTCATAGTTTTTCGACCCTCCATATTAACGGTTGGAATCATTGCTAGAACAATCACTCGTACTGTTGATCATATGATAGAAGATGCCACAAAGACGAGTGGAACCCGGCAAGCTGTGGAGGAAGAACACATCTCGGAAACGAAAACTATTCAAATTGATGATTCACAGTCACTGATAGACCATATGATGGAAGAGCGACATATTAGTTGGAAAGGTACAGACAACAGAGAGCCCTAAGCAAACGAACAAAGTTGTTGAGGAGAATATGGAGGATTTGATTAATGAAGATGCATACCAGCCTCCTGAGGATGTTAGAGAAAAACTCAAAAGGGCAAATGTAAAATCATCTGCTGAAGCAGCTTTTAAATTCGACTTGTTTGATCTAACTTCTAGTACAATTTTTCCAACGTTAGAATCTTTGCTGAATAATGCTGGAAGTTTGTTAGAGTATGTCAAAAACAGAGAACAGGACATAGACGAGGTGGGTCGATTGCAGGACCAGGTTCAAAAATAACAAGACAGGATCGCCACACTTTCTGTCAGTGCTGCCAGGGTTCCGGAATTGTTGTTGCTCTCAACAACAAAGGATGAGCAATTAGAAGAATTGCATAAGACAAATGAATTACAGCTACAATGCTTAAGGCAAAAAGATCTTCAGATGGCTCAACTACAACGAGAAGTTGAAGAGCTGCGAGCTGATGTGGCAAATAAAAAGAGCCAGATCCTGATAGAGCAGAGCGATCACTTCGCTACAAAGGATCAAAATCAAAAGTTGCAAAAAGAATTGGATGATGCCAAACTGAAATTGACGGTAGCACAGTCCTACCAGACGGAGCGACTCCAATACAAAACGGAGTTACTACAGACCCAGCTGGAACATCAAACTCTGAAGACATTTGTCGATACCTTGATCATTGAGAAAGGATGTGTGACAGTGAATAGATACAAATTCAAAAAATACAGGATTGATATGATGGAGCTGATAAAGACCAAACTGCTGAACCCCTTACAAAAATAAAATGAGGCACTTTCGGCTGCTATATTCAAAGAAGCAGAAGAGGAAGACTCCATGAGTTTGGATGATGAACCTGAGACTAGTGCAAGGGTGAATAACTACTAGAAAGACATGATCGAGTGCATGAATCCCACGGACCATAAACGAATTCGGGAATTGGAAGAACAACTGAAGCAGCTAAAGTCAGCTAAGCCAATAATGAAGGACCACGAAGTACAAACCATGACAGTGATATCAGAAATTAATTCTGATAATGAGGATGACCACTTTGTTGATCCTTCTGTGCAAGGAAGCAAGTACTCAAAAGCAGAAGAAGCAGCAACACCTAAGAACAAGAAGAGAAGAAGAAGGGAAGTCAGGCCGAGAATTGAACCTAATTAGGTACTGATGAAAGAAATCCTCCATCTTTGAAGAAAGCTATTTAATTACATGTCACAATTTTGAAATATTGAACAAATGTGGATGATTGAATACGTATTTCTTCCAGGTTTAAAAAGTTATTGTAATAAGGATTGGAATGCTGTTTGGGGAGCTGAAGAATTCATGACTTTTTTGGAAAACCCTAAATATTGAAGAAAAATGATGCCTATCTTGGGCTATCCTACAGGGCTCACTTATCTGAACTCTATTCAATAGGCCGTTCCTCTCTATATGCTCTGGAATATCTGAACTCTAAAGAATCTACATTTAGATCAGAATCAGATGTTCAATTCAAAGAAGAACATTATATCCGATTTACCAATACACAAAACGAGAAGATTATCGATATTCAGTCTATTTTAAAGAAGCCTTGAATTGACAACCTTATAGACTTTTAGTATCCAGAATTGTGGACCTTGTACATAAAATGGGAAGATAAGTATGTTAAATTTTCAAAAAAGAGATGGCAAAATATATAAGCAAACGGGAGAAACATCCGGCACATCAATTATGGATGACCTATTGTTCACTTGATTTGGCAGGGTTTGTGGCCAACCCTGTTGAGCATTCAACTAATATATGCTAGGATGGACTATCTACCCATTACTAAAGAAATCACAACTCTGCACTTACCTAGAAAAGGGGGGGCAGCCAATCTGAAGATTATTTGGAACAACTGCAACATGGAACTCTGTTTACGCACAAACTAAAGGTGTTAGGGCCTCAAAAAGTTGGCATGTATGTAGAGCTCACTATCCAGGATTAATGTAATACACGAGATTGGAGCTTCTTTTGTAATCTTGAGTGTGAATTCTTGTATAGAACGCAAAAAAGACGTTGTCAGCATTGGCGGAATCCTACTTATTCTGAAGAAAAGTACCTATCCATGCTAGCTGGACAAACCTACTCATCGGAATCGTCATCAGAGGGATCTGTTGAATCTGAGGGTGAGGACATGTGACGACTTGATTCAGTCACATGATTTCTATTTTTATTCTTATAAACTTTTAGTTTTATACAGCTGATCTTTCATAGTTCTTATGTATTTCAGTATTTTTACAGTTTAAGTGTAAAATTGATCCGGGTTGGAGATCTAGGGGCGAAAAAGAAATCGAATTCGATAATTTCAGTTATGATGATTACAGTCGCGAGACTATAAGGAGCCGATGTAATTTACCATTTTTGATAAGAATAGTTTGATGAGCAGATACTCTTGTGCTTATATTTTTAGAGTGAACTATTGATGATTTCTCTACGAATGAATGAAGGTATATGCTGCTTACTATTTTTCCAATTCTACATGGTTTGTAAGCTCTGTACCAATTAATGATGAATGATATGTAAAGTAAGATTGATAATGTTCTGAGACTGCAAACCATGTTGAAGCATGCAGGTGATTAAATTATACTATTATCATTGTGAAATCTATCATTTGCAGGTTGTGCTTAACTGTCAAGTCATGATTGAAGCCTTCACCTTGAGAAACCTCTAACTTAATCATGTTGTGTGTGTAGTTGATTGTTTAATCACTCGATCCCCAGCATTGGTCATACATTGGTCATACATAGTTAATGTATGGAAAAAAACTAGTACCAAAATATTATCAGAAAATTGGTGAAATCATTATTTGAAACACAAAGGTTGTACTGGCCGCATGTAGCAAATATCATTTGATAACCAGTTCATTCATCTTTTTCATGAGTATAATACCTCTAAATCTCTCTATTTGGGGAACGACATCTCAAATACTACATTAAATATCTAATAATCTAATTCAGTGAGCCATCACATTAACCATATTGTTACGATGCATGTACAAGATAGATCTCATGTTTAAGTTTCCTAATCTTTGATGCCATAATTGGGCATTTGAAGTACTCACATTGGTAGAAAGTGCATACTCATGACTCAAAATGTACAAGTTACCTTCTCTGTTAGCAGAGAGGATTTCATTATGATCTTTATCCAAAATAATACATTGTTTTGAATTGAACAAGGCTTTGCAACCCTAATTAGTGAGCTTGTTGATAGAAAGTAAATTCTTTGTCGGGTTAGGTACATAAAGTACGTTTTTAAACAATGTTAAATTACCATTTGGAAGATGAAGGCGTATGGAGCCTTGGCCTTTGATTTGATGTGTAATGGAGTCACCCAAGTAAATATACTTCAAATATGCTAGCGTGAGTTCTTTGAATAGGAACTTACATGGAGTCATGCGCTAAGAAGCACCATAATCAAGATACCATAGTAAGGCGTCTCTACATTGTTGATCATCTTGTACCATTAGCAATGTTGGGTCTTCATGAGAGGTTCTGGCAGAATCAGATCCTCCATCCTATTGCATCTTCTTCTTTGTTTCATTGTGCTTGAGAACTCGACAGTCCTTGATGTCATGATTGGTTCTCTTGCAATACTTGCAAAAAAGATTTGGTTTTAGGCTTTTATTGCTATCGATTGTGTTGTTGTGATTGCTAGTCTAAATCAATCTGCTCAGCTTTGGTCTTCTTGTCCTTTGAAAATCTCTTCTTCGGGAACTGTTGCTTATTCAAATAGAGGGTGACTGCCTTTGTATTCGATGTGGATAAGCTTTTTTTTCTTACTTTTTTCTACAATAAACTTGCTGTCAACTTTTGTAGAGACAGGTCAGGAGGATTGCTCAAGAGCAATACTAAGTTGTCGTAAGAGGGAGGAAGAATGAATAGAAGAGACATGTTAGCATTTTCATTCAATACTGGCCAACCTATTACAGCAAGTTGATTAAGCAACTGTTTGAATTCATTCAGATGATTAGTGACTGAGGTTCCTTCACTGATCTTGAAATACTCCAAACTATCAGTAATACCAAATTCATGAAAAAAAAAAAAAACAAAACAAACTAGAATCAAAATTAGACATTTTAAACAAAAACAACAAATGTAAAATTCCAAATATCGCTCTCAGACGCAAACTGCAAGTCAGGAAAGCACCTCAAGGCAATGTGCGCTCGAAAGAGATACTAGAAATTAGAGTATCGGATCCGAGCGCGTGAACAAAGAGCACACAAGAAAGGAGATGTTACTGAATTCACACGTGTGGGACTGGCTACACATGTATTTTTGATCTCCTAAGTACAATAACACCATAAAGATCAGACTAGCATTGGTTGTCAATAAGAAAGCTGATCATACAAGCAATATTATTGTGTTACAAGCAAGATCTGTCAACAAAACATAAGACAAAGCATCATAAATGCCTCTACTCGGCTAGAGAGAGAAAATAGCAAGTACAAAACTCGTGGAGAGAGAGAGAGGACACAAAGAGCTTGTCTCCAAATTTGCATTACACACCATTTTCATCATCTTCTCAATGAGAGTACATCACATATATATAGATCCATGGACTCTTCTCCTACTTTGAGTTGAATTGGAGTTGTGGATCCACCTCTCAAGCTATCTAGACTTATCCAAGCCACCTCACTATGTCTAATTGTGCCACATAGTCTTTTCATGCATTAAATGTGGCATGTAAAGTACAAATGGCAATTCCTATGGTAGCTCGAGTTTCTACTTCTACCTACCTTGAATATTTTATTCTAAGATGAGTCTATACTAAGCCAAAAGAGCTCAATTCATCTTTGGCATTTTTAGGACCCATACTCACAACATTAGATAAATTTTTCAATATTTTGACACTCCTCCTAAAATTGTATCTAATGTGGATCAAGCATTGATCTTGAGATAAGACCAAGATTAGACCTATGCTTTGAGAAGGCACTTTTGCAAAGTGGCTTTGTGAGAAGATCAGCAATACATGAAGATGTGTCAACATGTTCTAAGTTGATTTCACCTCCCATGAGCTTTTCCCTTACAAAATGGTGTGCCACTTCTATATGCTTGCTTCTTGCATGAAAAATAGGATTGTTTGCAAGAGCTTGTGCTGATATGTTGTCACATTTGATCAAGGGAAGATCATCCTCTTTGATGTACTTTAGCTCCATGATTAACCTCTTGATCCAAAGCACCTCTTTAGTTGTTGTAGTGAGTGCTTTGTACTCGGCCTCACAAGATTATAGAGATATGGTATCTTGCTTCTTTGAAAGCCAAGACACAAGATTGCCTCCAAGAAAGATAGTATATGCATTAATGGGCTTCCGATCCATTTTATCACTTGCAAAATCGGAATCTGAATAGCCAACAATGGTTAGATCTTCATTCTTGTACAATAAACCATAATCTTGAGTAGAAGATACATATCTTAGAACTTTCTTGGCCATCTTCCAATGTTGGATCTTGGGATCTTGCATAAATTGACTCAATTTGTGCACACTCAGATCGGGTCTAGTGATAGTAAGCCAAATTAAAGAGCCTATAAGACTCCTATAAAGTGTGATGTCCTCGAAGGATCTTTCATCACCTTTAATAGGATCTTTTACATGTTGCTCCATGGGAGTATCTATGTCTTTACAACTTTGCATATTGAATTTTCTCAACATAGAAAAGACATATCTAGATTGACAAATAAAAGCATACTCTTCATGAAAATCAATCTCAAGGCCCAAAATGTAATGGATCTCTCCTAGATCTTGCATTTTAAATTCTTTTCCTAATGCATCTTTGGTTTCTTGAACTAGCATCAAACAACTTCCACTAAGAATAATGTCATCTACATAGATTAGAAGAATGACAATATTACTGCCATCAAATTTTAAGTACATAGAAGGATCATAGTCACTAAGCACAAATCCTAATGAAAGTAGAAAGTTGTTGAGTCTTGAATACCATGATCTAGGTGCTTGCTTTAATCCATAAAGACTTCTAAATAGCAAACACACCTTAGATTTATCCTTGATAAATCCTTGAGGCTGTTCCATGTATATCTCCTCCTCAAGATAGCCATTCAAAAAAGCGTTGGAGACATCAAGTTGAAACAATTTTCACTTAAAAAATAAGGCAAGAGAGATTATGATTCTTATTGTCACCATCTTTGCTACAGGAGCAAAGAACACCCACTTGCATCCAATGATATGCATGTAAGGTGGTGGATCCACTAGCTCCCATGTGTGGTTGGTGATCAAGGCATCATATTCAATCTTCATGGCCTCATACCACTCCTTGGTATTGAGGGCTTCTTGAACATCTTGTGAAAAATGCAAAATAAGCCTGGTAGAGGCCAAAAATCTTGTATATAGATAAACACACATGTGTGGAGACTGTTCCCACCTGTGAAACTAGTGTACTTGTCATGTACCATAATCATATAGGATGTACATATGATTTAATTCAAGTTCTAGTGACTAAATAGGTCAAAAACTAGTTTTTAAGACATATGACACATGGCATCAATCTATTGATTGCATGAGCCACATCCTTTGGATAGGTGTCATAGCACATGTGTAGAGGACAGCTCACATGTGTGGAATAAGCTGAAGTAGGCAAATTTTGACTTCTAGAAGATTTCCAAGTAGATCTCCATATAGAAGGAAAATGGACCAAAAGTGCTCAAAATAGAAGGTTTTGTCCAAGTGTCAGTTTTGCATGATGAATCATCATATGACAAAGCACCTTCACACATGTGGGATCAAAGGGATGATCAGTACCACGAGCTCCCACTTATTGTATATATAGAGCCACATTTGGCCATAATCAATGTGAGACACCAATCTTGGTTTTGGAAGCAATTTTGAGTGATTCTCTCCATTTGTCTACATTTGTTTTGATTGTTTTGAGGTTCTATCAATGTGTACTTGATTTTCAGGTTGGAGTCCGTACCCTGACAGGGTTTCACACGTGTGAAACCAGCAAGTACATTTACCTTCAATAAATGATTGTTCTTTTTTGGATTTTATGTCTAGAATTGATCTAGATTGATCTTAATCTTATGTAGATTGATAGATCAAGTAACTCTAACATCCAATCCCTATTGAGGATCTGATTAGGATCCACTATTGGTCCTTTTTGTACTTTTTTCACACATCTTTGGGCTCCTCATGAGAAACAAAATAAGCATAAGTGGAATCAAGATCCACTTGTTTTCCTTTGTCATCATAAGTGAGCCTCTTGGGCTCAGATCTCTCCCTCATGGATCTTCTAGGAGTGAAAATCCGAGGACTTCCATCTTCAAATCTTGACTCCTCCATATGTTGATTGCCTTCAATAACAATAGGCGATAGATTTTGAGGTTGCTTGATCTTGGCCCCTCCAAGATTGGATTTTTCTTCTTCATGAAAAACTACATCTCTACTATCAATTACTTTAGAGGTAGAGAGCATGTAGATTCGATAGGCTTTCTTGTTGGATGAATATCCAAGGATCATCCTTCTTTCTCGTCTCCAAGGGAATATGGACAAAGCATATGCATCCAAATACTCTAAGGTGTTCAACCTTAGGTTTCTTCAAATAGAGTGCTTCATATGGTGACTTTCCTCCAAGTGCAACATGAGAGAGTCTATTGCAAAGATAGTTTGAACAATTGATAGCCTCACCCCAAAAGTCTTTTGGCAAAGATGCCTCAATTATGATGGTTTTGGCACATTCACACAGTCTTCTATTCTTTCTTTCAGTCACCCCATTTTGAGATGGTGTATATGCACAAGAAAACTCACTTTTAATGCCTTCAAGCTCACAATAATCATGGAGTTTATTGGAAGTGTACTCACCACCTCCATCACTTCTAAGAATCTTGATTTTGTAAGAAATTTGATTTTCAACTAGAGCTTTGAACTTTAGGAAATAGTCAAACACCATAGATTTTGAAGCTAGAAGATATACCCAAGTAAATCTAGTGAAATTATCAATGAAAGTTATAAAGCAAGTAGCACCACCCTTGCTCTTTGAAGATGAGAAGTGCACATCCGAGTGTATGAGCTCCAATGGATGTGTAGTCTTGATAGATGACTTTGAAAAAGGCTTCTTATGATAGTTAGATATGGCACAAGCCTCACATGGCTTGAAATTCTTGGAGATAAGATTAGGCAAGCCAATAGCTTTGGCTTTCTTGACCATGGACACCATAGAATTATAGTTAGGATGTCCCAACCTTCTATGCCATAGTTCCTCCAAAGACATATGAGTAGCAAAAACTATCACAAGAGTTAGCATACTCTTTGGGATCAGGCTTGTAGATTCCACCATATCTAGACCCAAATGCAAGGATCTCATCATGCTTATTGATTGTACATGTATCAACATTGAAATTCACATCTAGTCCACTATCAAACAATTGCCCAACACTAATAAGATTTTTTGTTAACTTGGGAACAAAAAGTACATTAGACAGAGAAAGAACTTTTGATGAAGAAAGCTTTAAGGGAATGGTCCCTATGCCTTCAATAGCACACTCATGATCATTTGCTGTGTAGATGGACTTCTTGGCTCCTTCATAGGGTGACATGGATGAAAAAGAATACTTGGAACTACACATATGTGAGGAAGCTCCACTGTCGATATACCACGAACCATCCTTCTTGAAAGGTGATGAAGAAAAACTCGAGACCATAAGAGATCCCTCTCCATCACTTGCATGAGCATCTTCCTTCTCTTCATTAGAAATGTTGGCTTGCTTGAATTGACTCTTCTTCTTGAAGCAATTGGTGGCATAATGCCCCTTCTTGCCACAAAAGAAACACTTGATGTTTTGCTTCTTCTTCTTGGATGTGGAAGCTTGAGAGAACTCATCCTCATCTCCTTTCTCCTTGGAAATAAGATTGTTCTTGCTTAAAGAGGATTGGTGTCGATTCTTACTTCTTGTCTTGTGCTTGTCTTTGGTAAAGAGAGCTTTACCATCAATGTTGAGAGACAGTCTCTCCATTTTCAAGAGTTTATACTCTTGTCTTGATTCTTCAGAAATGAGCACACTTTGGAGTGCTTCCAAACTTGGTAGCTCCTCCTTAATGGCATAACTCTAAACAAGGTTGTCATATTCCTCCTTTAACCCATTAAGTATGACTTGAACAAGTTCATTTTGGTTGATGGAGTCTCCTATGCATGACAATTCTCTATGGAGGTCTTTAACTCTCATTACATAAGATGAAGCACATTCATCACTTTTCTGTACACTTTGGAAAAATTTGGTTTCTTAGTGTTAGGAGTCTAGAAGTATTTTTTGCCTCATAGATAGACTTGAGGGTATCCCAAGCATCTTTGGCATTAGTACAAGCACCAATTTCTCTGAATATGTCATTTGAGACATTCATCTTAATATAATGCAGAGCCATCCTGGCTCTCATTTTGTACTTTGGAATTTCTTGAGGAATTTGTGGTTCTTATTCAATGCCAAGTACAATATCCATCACATCTTGTAGTATTAAGACAGATTCCATTCTAACCTTCCAAATTGAGTAATTGGAGGTTGACAATCTTTCACTTGCTTCTAATAGAAAGACACCCATTGAAGTCATAAAGAATGATGGAAATAAAAAAAGATGGATGGAAGAATTGCTTATCTTCTCACTATAGGAACCAATCAAGGGTACATAACCAAATCCTATGTAAGACTTGGCAAAAAACTATGAGATAGATCTCATTAACTTGACAATCTCTCTAAAACAAGATTTGAATCATCAAAAAAGATGAAGTATGGCAAAAGTTATGATTCTCTAAATTTCACACGTGTGAAATATTCCAAGAATGTCAAATTGACTCAAATACAATCTATTTGTATGAAACAATTTGCCTACAACCTATAAGTTTTGTCTAAATCACATATAGATGAGATTATGTAGCTTCTGGATGATTTTTGTGATCATTCAAGCAATAAATGACATGTACACATGATTTGCCACAGGTCTAGGCGCCCTACCTACGACTCTTCAAAAGCTTATAACTTCTTATTGGCTTATCCAATTGCATCAAATTCTACACATTTCTAGCTTTCTAGTGGGCTAACCTGCTTGAAATTTGAAATTGGGCAGATTTCACATGTGCCAGCACCTGAAATTCCGCACAGTACCTGATCTGGCCCATTCAATGTGGTTTATAGCTCAGAATCACAAGAAAACTGCAAACTAGCTAGAAGGTAGAATCTAGACAATTCCTACCTTGAAATCTGATCAGATCTGCAAAGTTTTTGATTAGATTTGCTTGTAAAACTTAGGTAGGCTCTGATACCCATGCTGAATTCACACGTGTGGGACGCCCTACACATGTATTTCTGATCTCCTAAGTACAATAGCACCATAAAGATCAGACTAGCATTGGTTGTCAATAGAAAAGCTGATCATACAAGCAATATTATTGTGTTACAAGCAAGATCTATCAACAAAACATAAGACAAAGCATCATAAATGCCTCTACTCAGCTTGAGAGAGAAAATAGCAAGTACAAAACTCGTGGAGAGAGAGAGGGCACAAAGAGCTTGTCTCCAAATTTGCATTACACACCATTTTCATCATCTTCTCAATGAGAGTACATCACATATATATAGATCCATGGACTCTTCTCCTACTTTGAGTTGAACTGGAGTTGTGGATCCACCTCTCAAGCTATCTAGACTTATCCAAGCCACCTCGCTATGAATTGTGCCACATAGTCTTTTCATGCATTAAATGTGGCATGTAAAGTACCAATGGCAATTCCTATGGTAGCTCAAGTTTCTACTTCTACCTACCTTGAATATTTTATTCTAAGATGGGTCTATACTAAGCCAAAAGATCTCAATTCATCTTTGGCATTTGACCCATACTCACAACATTAGATAGATTTTTCAATATTTTGACAGATGTAAGGCACGCTTGAATGCAATACCGACGAGGCAGTATCGGTTCCAGGCGCAAGTTAGTCAACAGAGTGAGAGACAATAACTTCTTTCTCAGGAAGAGACGAGTCAATACATCTGTTGTTTCATATAGACTATAGATAATGTCCCATGCTTCTTTGGAGTTGGAACAATTTGCTACATGAGCTATTTGTGAATATTTAAGATTCAGAGATACAATGGAAAGAGCTTTGCCATCCTTAGCTTCCCAAGTGTCAACATGTCAGGTTCAGTTGGCTTGGCTATGGAACCGTTGACGTATCCTCAAAATTCTTTCTCAAAGAGACATGTGAAAATTGTCACCGTTGAACGTATTTATCAAGGATGTTGATGGAGTCAAATTCGTCGATAGAGTTCGGTCGAGTTGGTGAAGTCGACGTCAATGAAGTTGAGTCGATCCTATTCTTCTTCAAGTAGTTATATGTAAGACTGTTCGACTTATGCAAATAAGGTTGTTGTTGTTGTAGAGAGAGAATATCGTAGTGCTCAGGAAATGAGTTTAGGTAAGTAGGAGTGAAGATTAACTCCAACGCTTCTTGACTGATAAGGATCACAAAGATCCATCATTATATTACCAAGATCTTGAGAAATTAGACACATCAAGATTGGCAAGACTATGCGGGTGCTATAATAACAAAGAGTTTGCATCATATCTTAATGCCTGATTTCCATGCCAATCTCAGATCTAATGAGCCTAAATACATCATTATGGATACCTTGGAAGATGATTCACTTATTCTCATATTGTTTTTACAAATTGTCTCACAACATGAAAAAAGACAATTTTTCACACTATGAATAAAAAACTCATTATTGCTCTTACAAGATCCAAGAGCATACATTTGATGGCATAACCATTTGCTTTCCAATTGATCTAGGATCAATTCTAAAAAATCAAGAACAAAAGACCTGTCCTTACAAGAGAAATCATTATAAAGCTAGTATTGTCTCACTCCAACTTTGAGATGCAAAAATCTCATCAAAGCAAAATGGTTCATCAAATGATAGAAGAAAAGAAAAAGTGAATGTGTTGGAGTAGATATCACTGAAATTTTCTTCTCTTTTTCATCACTTTGAAAACTAGGCAATGGAATTGCTTCGAGCTTGCCAAAACCTCCCTCTGTTTGTGGTGTATATAAAGATTCATAAAATAGATACCACAATCTGCAAGTTCCTTTGGACTTCTTCCTCTGTATTGCAGCTTTCCAAGATCAGAGTGAATCACGTCTAATATTCCTGCAAGTGATTGTGCGGGCTCCCATTCACTTATGCATGATGGATATAAATCTGAAAGAAAAAAACAATGTTGAAGCATTTAAATCATAATCTGAAGAGCATCAATAAAGAAAATCACTTATGATTGTTGTAGAGTGCATATGTTTTGATATACTTACAATTACATTTTTTATGATCATGAGGATTGATATCATGTACTTTGATTTCTGAATGCATATATACATGTTGTACTAAGACTTCTGATATCGATTGACCTCCCGAGGTAGTCTTAAACTCCAAATTTTCGCTTTGCAATAAGATTTGTAAGCCATTTTTGCTCTTTTCTTCTGTCGAAAATTGCCCTTTGATGATGGATGCAGCAATATCCATGAATTCTTCGTATATTTTGTTGGCTTCCAGTTATCAGCTTCATCTTTCTCATTGTAAAGAATCACAGACTCAATTGTAGATCTGGGTCTCCTTGCCATTGCTATTTTCAAAGCTTGGGCGCCAAAATCTCTCTGATATGATACTCAATTTCAATTTTTCGTATCACATTTAATCTAATGTGAATGCCAACATAGTCACAGTTACTGCATATACCATATCTTATGTAACTGTACATACTGTATTTCTATAACTGTAACTAGTATAGTTAGAAAAATTTCATTATACTAACCAACATAGTCAAGTAAATTTAACTTGAGGTATTGACGTCAGGCAGATTAGCACGTGTTGGGCAGGAAGAAGAAACCAATGGAATACGTCCATGCTGCCGGACACAAATTTCAAAGTTTTCTATATTGCATTTTTATTTCTCAATTAATTTTGAACTACGTTATGTAGATTTCAAATCTATGCATTTTGATTGGGCCTGGTGACGGTCAAAACTAAAGAAAAAAAATAAAAGTCTCTTTACAAAGAGTCTTTTTGATATTGAGAACTCCTCTAATGTGGGGCAGTCACCCTTAACTCTAGTTTTGGTCTATGTAAGGCCATGTGACACCAACTTTTGTATCATTGTGTGTGTGTGTGTGTGTGTGTGTGTGTGAGAGAGAGAGAGAGAGGAGAGAGAGAGAGAGAGAGAGAGAGAGAGAGAGAGAGAGAGAGAGAGAGAGAGAGAGAGAGAGAGAGAGAGAGAGTGTAACAGAACATCAAATTGTCCCTCTTGACAAGTCAACACCAAACCCTTTGAACCCTTCAATTTATAGCATAACATGTTAAAATATAACTGTATAAAGTCTTACAATACAAAGTACCAAAAAGCGAAGCAAGTTTTAGGACAACCAGCTGTTACCACCCATCCCACACAATAAAACCGTACAAGTTAGTTACGTGAGAAAGACAGGTGTTGTAGTTGAGCATCAATTGTTATCCATGTCCGAAACAAAATTCACTACTATATTAGCTTGATTGAATTTAAAAATTAATACGTCCAATCTTCCCAGACATTCATTTGATAAATAGAAATACATTCTGCCCTTTTTAACATAACTGTATCAAGGCAGATGCCATACGGATCAGTGCAACAGCGAAAAGAATGTATTAAGTTCACATACACAAGATACAAGTAAGAAGCTATCTTTCAATACACCATAGAAAATAGCTGTGCCTTTGGCAATAGTGCTAGGTACTAGGGCATATCGGTATCATACTAGCCCCAAGGACATCCCATGCAAAGTTTGGGAGTCCTAGCACCTTCCGGCTTGGGCAAATCCA
>CM055100.1:45926346-46039839 GCA_029204225.1 Diphasiastrum complanatum | reverse complement strand
CTGACATCAATGGGCCTTTCAATGTGATCTCATTAGGAGGCTCGAAATATTACATTACTTTTATTGATAATTATAGTAAATTTGCCAGAGTGTATTTTATTCACAATAATCAAAAGCATTTGACAAATTCAGTAAGTATGTGAATTGGGCAAAGAGATGCACTGATAGTAAAGTGAAGCAGATCAGAACAGATCGAGGTGGAGAATACATCTCGTTGCAAAAAGAAAGAATAGGAAACCCTTTGGAAGTTGCCAGATGCATGATGCCTACTCGAAAGCTCAAGAGTACTGTGGGCTGAAGCAATAGCTAAAAGCTGCATACATTTAGAACAGGGCATGAAAGTCTGGTGTTCCTCACACGACACCACACGAATTATGGTGGGGAAGAAAACCCAATCTGACTCACATCAGATCTTTGGCTGTGCAGCTTATGCACATATTCTTTGACAAGCTTCAAAAGAAGCTTTGATGAGAAATCTGAACAAGGATATCTTGTAGGATATGACAATAATTTGTCATACTACAGAGTCTAGATACTAGAGACGAACATTGTGAAGACAGTCAGGGATGTCAGATTTGATGAGAGCAGAATGATGGCCAACGATGATCCTGTCAGCTATGAAGTTCTTGAAAGACAGTACTATGATCTGCAACCATGACAGAGGGAGCAGAGGATGAACAAGAAGATGAAAATGTTTGTGTCGCTTCGCATTCGAGTGATGAATCAGAAGACAAAAGATTTGAGAGGCAACCTTCTACTACAGTACCTGTAAACAAAG
The DNA here is from genome assembly GCA_029204225.1 of Diphasiastrum complanatum. Taxonomy (NCBI): domain Eukaryota; kingdom Viridiplantae; phylum Streptophyta; class Lycopodiopsida; order Lycopodiales; family Lycopodiaceae; genus Diphasiastrum; species Diphasiastrum complanatum. The sequence continues at coordinate 46,039,061 of CM055100.1, read as the reverse complement.
ATGGTTTCGGACCTAGCAGAATAGACAAAGGCAAAGGCATTGCAGTTCCAGGAGGATCTCCTAGAGGTCGACAAGACAACGAAGAGCGCCAGCAAGATACGTGCCAAGCAGCTCTGCTTCTACATCAGAAGAGTTTTGTGGATTTAGTGGCGAACCACAAAGATTCGAGGAGACAATTGAATGTCCAGAGAAGGACAAATGGATCCAAGCCATGAACGAGAAAATGGACATTACAACCATTATTAGATAAGCGAAAGACTGTTAAATGCAAATGGGTATACAAGCTAAAGTATGGACCAGATGGAGATGTCTCAAAGTATAAGGCAAGACTTGCAACAAAGGGATTCTCTCAGAGATATGGTATTGACTATTCTGCGACCTTCTCTCCTATCGTGAAACATTCATCCCTACGTTTACTATTTGTATATGCAGCTACTTATGACCTCAAGATTCACATTGTGGACGAGAAGACAGCCTTCTTGCATGGTGATCTAAATGAGGAAGTCTACATGGATCAACCCTCAGGATATATCTCGAATTCACTTCCTACTTATGCATGTATAATGCATAGGAGTATTTATGGTTTGAAGCAGTCAGCTCAACAATGGTACAAGAAGAAGGATCAAGCCCTGAAATCCTTGGGATTCAAGAATTACAGATGGAAAGATCATTATTGTGGCTGTGTATGTGGACGACACTCTCATACTCTGTAAGAGTGAGAGACTTATTGCTGAAGTGAAGAGTGATATCTCGAAACATTTCGAGATTGTAGATCTGGGAAAAGCTAGGTGTTACCTTGGCATACAGATTGACAGGGACTATGAGGGAGGTAAGTTGTATCTTCATCAGTCCAGATATACCCAAAAAATCTTAGAAGATTTCGGGATGCGGAATTGCAAAGGAGCGAATACTCCAATGCTTGTAGGAACCATACTGACGAACGAAATTTGTTCGAGGACTGAAGAAGAGAGAAAATTGATGCAGCTCACACCGTACAAGAAATTGATAGAATCGTTGATGTACCTTGCAGATAACACATGTCCTGACATTGCTTATGCTGTGTTCAGGATGAGCCAATTCTGCACAAATTCAGGCTCGACACATTGGAAGATTGCAAAACAAATTTTGCAATATCTTCAATTAACAAAAGATTTTGGTTTGTGTTATTATCGTGATGTAGGGTTTCAGATGCTTTCCTACAGTGATGCTAGATGGGCATCCCTCAAGGACGACTGTAAAATTGTCTCGGGAGGATGCACCATTGCGTCAGGAGCAGCAATTCTCTGGGTCAGCAAGAAGCAGACCATTGTGGCTCAATCATCCTGTGAAGTAGAGTACGTTGCAGATTGACGAATTGGGTGAATCGAGGAGTGAGCCTCTGGTTTTGTAGATGGACAACACATTTGCAATACATCTGACAAGAGACCTTGTGTTTCACTCAAGGACGAAACACATTGCAATCAAGTACCACTTGATAAGGGATCTGATTGGGAAGAAGATGTTGCAGACTACCTTCATTGGAACAAAGGAGATGGTAGCTGACATTTTCACAAAGGCCTTAGACAAAGGTCTATTCAAAAAACAGAGGAGCAGTCTTGGAGTCGTCAAGCTATCATGCTTTGAGAAAGAGTTGAAGAGACAAAATGTTTCTAATGTCAAAGCCTTGCTAGCTTGCAATTCTAAAATTTTTGACAAAAACAAGGCGACACGACACGACTCGACACGACACGACACAAAATCATTCGTGTTCCTCAATTGACCAAGAAGATCAGCCAAGTACCATGGGGTACACATATTTGATCAGATGTCATGACATCAGCAGAAGTAATCTAGATCGCGGCTAATCTGCCACTCTTGTAATTCGAAATTAGTTGTAGATGTTTAATCTTTCTAATCTAAAAGTTACACAATGCGACACGAAAAAGTTCACGAACTATATACTTTCTGTTTGATGCATAATACAATATACAGAAGACAAAAATATACAGAATACATGTCCGCCTATGAGCGAGACAATTTTGTAGAGGATCTATAGATCCAGAAGTCCGCTAGTAAGTGAGACATTATCCGTGAGAGAACTGTATTTCTCTCACGCCAATGCACTGCGTAGATCTGTCATGCAGTGCTCAAAAAATCAGAAGATCATTAGATAATATTGTAGCTGTTATGCACATGTTAATTTGTATGATTGTATGATCTTGAATGTATTTTTGTCTGATATTATTTGTGTGTCTGATTCGCTTGTTTATTCAATTTCGCACATTGGTCTAATTTGTTGAATGCCATATTAATTCGTTAACGTAGATCAACAGTGTCTGACTACACTCTGAAGGATTGTAGGAATGACATAGCCGGCAGTGACCAGCAGTCATATTTGAATTCTTGACGAACTGATTTTGTTCGCTTCATGTTTCGTTTCGTGGTCTCTATGCTTCCAGCGTAAATCAATTTCAGAGCTCACTTAAGTTTCGCTTTGCTTCGTTTCGTTTTCGTCTAGATTTTGTCTCGTTCTGTCTTGTTGCATTACAGAGTCTGATTGACCCAACACGAATTATTCTCGAACAGAAATAATTTGAGTTCGTGAAAGTTTCGTGAATCGTTCGAGAGACCTTTTATCAGTTTGTCACCAGAGTTCTGGCTAGAATTTGCATTTTCAGGGTGCAGATTCGTCATCATCTACAATCTACTAACATACCCTCTACAATTCATTCTGCTCAACATTAATCTAAATCAAATCACGAATCTGATCTAGTCTAAACATTTATTCGTGAAGAAATACAGAAGCACATATAGTCTCAGACGAAACTGAACGCAATAAGGAATAATATTGATTCAAAACGAAACAGAAGTAAATAAATACAATAGGCTACGGATCAAAGCCATGTACTCTATGCTATCTTTGAGTGGCTAATATGAAAGTCTGAATTAATGCGCAATGTTGATGAGCAGTAGCACAATAGCAATCTCTTAAACAACTTTAAGAAGTGAGCTAGAATGCTCAAGAGTGTTCAAGCTCACAGGCTTGAGAGAGAGAGAGAGAGCTAACTATTCAAACGCTTCTGATAATTCTGATTTTCGATGATTGCTCATTTGATTCAGCTGTATGAAATGAACAACTATTTATACTAAGAAATTAGGTCGTCAATTACGATCGCCAGTTGGCTGGTGATGCGCTGGCATCCATCCGGTCCTTGTCATTGATTGATGATAAGCGGTGAAATTGGCCGTAAACATTCTGTCTACATAAATGAACCAAAGCTGTAGCTCTATAGAAATGAACCAAAACAGCCACATGCAACACTGTCGGATTTTTCGCAAAATGCCGAAAAAGCTGAAGGTGCCCTTAAATATCATTTAGGGTTGTCCCACACTTTGCTAGAGTCATTTCCTTAACATTTGAGGCTCTTTGGAAAAAGCAAAAAATGCGACACTGCATATTTGAACGAGATTTTCGACAGGCAAAAAATGTGAAAAAGACAACACTGCATTTTTACACGAGATTCTTGATAGGCAAAAAATGCGAAAAAGACAACACTGCATTTTTACACGAGATTTCTGTCAGGCGAAAAATGTGACACTGTCGTTAAACTCTGTGTAATTCTGCAGATTGTGAAAAACACTTGTAATTCTGTAGACCATGTAAACACATGGGAAAATTCACAGAATTGGATAAACAATGGATGAAGATTAAAACCGATTAAATGATTGGTAAGAAGGAGAATAATCCAACACAGAATACCTCCTATGACACCCCAGCCTATGAACCTACTTATGATAAAGGTCCTCTTGTCACATACGTAGATGAGGCATTTGCCTCTTATTCCAATGACCAATACTATTCAGAGGAGCAACCTACACAAGTCGACCAAAATGGTTATGCCATTTTCCCTTCAGCACTTCAGAAGAGATATTTTGTATGTGGAAAAATCACTCACTTTCAAAGTGAATGTCGACTTTGATATGACTTTGTAGCCGAATGTGCTGATTGTATCAGAAGGCATAAAATTGCCTTCATTGGCAAATCTAGCCATGTAGAATATTGTACATTTTGTCAATATTGTTTGTTGGTTACTTGAATGGCCAAAGTGCCACTTGTACATACACACTTAAAGTAGGTTACCACGAGTCAAGAGGAGTGGTTGTGTCTATTTGGTAGTGATTCCTACTTTGTAGGATCTAGACCATGATTTATGATGAGATTTGTACCTACCATGCACCTACCAAGCATGACTCTTGGATCTAGGCTAGGGTTTTTGGGCAAGAAAGTGGAGTCTACTTCCTTATTACATGCTGGATTTTCACCTAACTTTGCAAAGGAAGTGTGTTTTACTATGTATTCCCATTCTCCATAGTGAGAAGATAGAAACTTTTTGGAGCCTCAAGGAGAAACTCGAGTTTCCTCTCATTGTATGGTGATTACTCTTGATTTACAATGAAACCCAGCTTTGGCACTTTGTAAACACTGTCTACCGGCCGTACTATAGCCTTATTTCCACACGTGTGGAGTTGGATTATACTAATTGATGAATGCTTTGATTGTCTCTACTTGTTTCCTATCAAGCTGCTAAACTAGATCTTGTTTTCTGATGACTAGTTTCTGATAGATTGTTTAACAAGCATACAATCACCTTGTGGATCATTCAAAGATCCATTTATGGTTCTTAGTACTGTACTTTTCACATGGTATCAGAGCCAAGTACAAGGCCATTGATCTGTGTTTGAATCTAATCCAGTTTTAGCAGGTTTTGGTGCAAAAAGCTAGTATTGGAAGGGCGAGCTGGTATCCAAGTTTTGGTGAAGGGATTTGATCCCAAACTTTTTCAGGATCAAAATCCGTACTGTTCACACGTGTGGGAATCTCTGAACCAGCATTTAATGTATTAAGATGAATGTAAGCAATGATCTTTTAAGGGAAGTATCATCATGTAAGAGTGCTAAAGAGGCTTGGAAATCTTTAAAATCTATCTATGAGTCTAGTAACACTTCGAGGGTTCTCATGCTTAGGAATTAGATTCTACAAAGCATGAAGAGGAGTGATGAGAGTGCACAAGATTATGTGCTAAGAATCAAGTCTCTCAATAGGGATTTAGCTTCCATTGGAGAGAAGATTCATGATAGTGAGCTTGTTCAGATTGTCCTCAATGGTCTAGGGAGTGGCTTTACAAATTTGGTCCAAAGCTTTGCAATCCAAGACACTTTGCCTACTATAGACAAGCTACACAGTGTATTAGTAGCTGAAGAGTGTAGGATGTTGCATACCAATGCAAGAATGGTGATGAGAAATTAGCTTTCTCTGCAGGATGGTGATGAGAAAGCTAATTTCTCATTCAAAGGCAAGAAGAAGACCAATGGCAAGAAGAAGCACTTCAAGGAGACCAAAGAGGAGGATGAGGCTTCAAGCTCAAAGGGCAAGATCAAAGACAAGTCCAAGTACAAATGTCTTTTTAGTAGAAAGAAAGGACATTTTGCATCAGAATGTCTCAAGAAGAAGAAGGCACAAGAGAGCAAACAAAGCAACATTGCACATCAGGAGGAGGAGGAGGATGAAGAGTCATCCTTGATGGTTTCCAGCAAACCACCATCATCCAAGAGCAACACCAATGATTCTTGGTGGATTGATAGTGGGGCAAGTTCCCACATGACATATCAAAAGGACATATTCTCCACCTTACTTTCTTACAATGATTTACATAGATCAATCTATACTGCAAGTAGTCAAGAATGTAAGATAAGTGGAATAGGAACAATTCCCTTGTATGTGGGATCATCCAAAAGGATGAATCTTGATAATGTTCTTTATGTTCCTAAGTTAACCAAGAATTTGCTTAGTGTTGGCTAGTTAATGGATAATGGCCTAGATGTACAATTTAAGCATGGAGTTTGTTCCATCCTTAGAAATGATGAATGTATAGCCAAAGGCTTTAAGCAAGATAGATTGTTTAAGCTTGATGCTAATATTGTAGTGGAGAGGGTTAACTTGGCAAAGGTGGAGTTATCAAAGGTGGAACTATGGCACAAAAGGTTGGGCCACCCCAACTACAAAGCCATGGAATCTATGGTTGCAAAGAAGCTTGCAGTTGGACTCCCCAAGCATTTGTCAAAGTGTGGGAAGAGATGTGAAGCATGCAGCCTCTCAAAGGCTCACAAACGACCCTTCTCAAGATCTACATCAATATCAAGCTCTCCTCTTGAACTCATCCATTCGGATGTTCATAGCTTTTCACATGAATCTAATGGTGGTGCCAAGTACTATGTAATCTTCATTGGTGACTATTCTAGATTTTGTTGGATGTACCTCTTCTCTAGCAAATCTATGGTGTTTGATTCTTTTGTAAAGTTCAAGACTTTGGTAAAAAAAATTAACTTAGTACCAAAATTTAGGTATTAAGGAGTGATAATGGAGGTGAATATATCTCCCATAAGATGATTGACTTTTGTAGTTCTAATGACATAAAGAAGGAGTTGTCATGTCCATACACCCCTCAACAAAATGGAGTGAGTGAGAGAAGAAATAGATCTCTTTGTGAGTGTGCTAAGGCCTTAAGGCTAGATGCTTCTCTATCCAAACCATTTTGGGGTGAAGCAATAACTTGTGCTAACTATTTGTGCAATAGGTTGCCAAACCAAGCCATTGGAGGAATCACACCATTTGAAGCTCTATTTGGAGAGAAGCCCAATCTCAAGGATCTCAAAGTTTTTGGATCCACTTGCTATGTACACCAATCCTTGGATAAGAGAAGGAAGGATGATGCAACATCCATCAAAGGCATCTTTGTGGGATATGGTGAGAATAGCAAAGGTTATAAAGTCTTCAATCCATCACTAGCAAGGTGATAGTGAGTAGGGATGTTATTTTTTATGAAGGACATGCTTGTGATTTGGATGATAATGCTACTAATCATATTGATGCCAAGGATCATGCTAGGATGGAGGAGGAGCTTCCAAGTGAAGAAGAACTTGAGGATCCACCTCAAGATGCAAGAACTCCAAGAACTCCAAGAACTCCAAGAAGATCTACAAGGGCAAGATCCGAGCCATTGAGGCTCACCTATTATGGCCAAGGTGATCAAAGGGAAGGCTCATCATCTTTCACATCTTACACCTTTCTTACTTCAATGTTAGATGAGCCAACATGCTATGAAGATGCTTGTAAGTCTAAAACTTGGATGGATGCTATGCAAGTAGAGTATGATGCTCGTATCATACTTGGGATCTTGTGGATCTTTCTCAAGGGAAGAAACCTCTTGATTGCAAGTGGGTGTTTAGATTGAAATATAATCAAGATGGATCAATAAGCAAGCATAAATCTAGGCTTGTTGCCAAAGGTTTTTTACAAACCAAAGGCATTGATTATGATGAGACTTTTGCTCCTGTGGCTAAGCTTGTTACTATCAGGTTGATCATTAGTCTTGCTACAACCTTCAATTGGGAGCTATTCCAACCTGACTTCACAAATGCATTCCTCAATGGTTATTTGGAGGAAGAGATCTACATGAGGCAACCCGAGGGCTTCATCAAGGCAAAGCATGAAGAAAAGGTGTGTTTTTTGAAGAAGAGCCTTTATGGGCTCAAGCAAGCACCTAGAGCATGGTACTCTAGGCTAAACTCTTTTCTCATTTCCATAAATTTTGTAATGAGTTCCTATGATCCATCATTGTATATAAGTTTTCATGATGGCATGATCATTATTCTTCATTTGTATGTAGATGACATTATCTTGAGTGGTAATGATCTAGATGGAATTAGAGATGTAAAAATTGCTTTAGCAAAAGAGTTTAAGATGGTAGATCTCGGCCTATTGAGCTCATTCTTGGAATAGAGGTTATTAGAGGATGTGATTTTAGCTTCATTTGTCAATCTAAATATGCTACATCCATCCTAGATAGATTTAGAATGAAGAAATGTAAAGGCATTGAGACACCAATGGAGCAACATGTAAAAGCATCTATTGGTTGTGATGAAGCATCCTTTGAGGACATCACATTATATAGAAGGCTTATTGGCTCCTTGATATATTTAGCTATAACTAGACCTGATCTTAGTTATAGTTTTGGAAAGTTAAGCCAATTCATGAAAAGTCCTCTAGTTTCACATTGGAAGATGGCCAAAAGAATTCTTAGATACATTTCATTCACTAAGAATTTTGGTATTTTGTATAGAGGAACTAATCTTGGCTAAAGAGCCTATAGTGACTTGGATTTTGCAGGTGACAAAGTGGATAGAAGATCAACAAGTGCCTTTGCCACCTTTCTATGTGATGGAGTAGTATCATGGATTTCCAAAAAGCAAGATACCATCTCCCTATCTTCCACAGAATCCGAATACAAGGCCTTGACATCAACATGCAAGGAGGTCTTGTGGCTCAAAAGGCTATTGGTGGAGCTTCATGTCATGGAGGAGGAGATCCCTATCATCTATTGTGACAACCAATCAGCCCAATCACTTGCAACTAATCCTACATTCCATGCAAGGAGCAAACACATCGAAATTGCTCATCATTTCATGAGGGAAAAAGTGCAAGCTAAAGAGATCAAGCTCCAACACGTGCCATCATCAAGTTGCTTGGCTGATTTGTTTACTAAACCTTTACCTAAAGATTCATTTGTCAAGCTCAGATCTTCAATTGGAGTTATTGATAAAAGCGTTGTGATCTCCAAGGCTAGATTTGAGGAGGAGTGTAAAAAATTGCCTACATTGGCAAATCTAGCCATGTAGAATATTGTACATTTTGTCAATATTGTTTGTTGGTTACTTGAATGGCCAAAGTGCCACTTGTACATACACACCTAAAGTAGGTTACCACGAGTCAAGAGGAGTGGTTGTGTCTATTTGGTAGTGATTCCTACTTTGTAGGATCTAGACCATGATTTATGATGAGATTTGTACCTACCATGCACCTACCAAGCATGACTCTTGGACCTAGGCTAGGTTTTCACATTAGGGCAAGAAAGTGGTGTCTACTTCCTTATTATATGCTGGATTTTCACCTAACTTTGCAAAGGAAGTGTCTTTTACTATGTATTCCCATTCTCCATAGTGAGAAGATAGAAACTTTTTGGAGCCTCAAGGAGAAACTCGAGTTTCCTCTCATTGTATGGTGACTACTCTTGATTTCCAATGAAACCCAGCTTTGGAACTTTGTAAATACTGTCTACAAGCCGTACTACAGCCTTATTTCCACACGTGTGGAGTTGGATTATACTAATTGATCAATGCTTTGATTGTCTCTACTTGTTTCCTATCAAGCTGCTAAACTAGATCTTGTTTTCTGATGACTAGTTTCTGATAGATTGTTTAACAAGCATACAATCACCTTGTGGATCATTCAAAGATCCATTTATGGTTCTTAGTACTGTACTTTTCACATCGAGAAGAGTTTGATAGAGCTAAAGATAGGATTTCTACTCCGCCATCTGCCCAGTTACCTATGCAGGGGCAACCACCACAAGGAATAGAGGTTCTTTCTGATCTCTTACAAGCTCAAATCACCATGCCCTTCTACACGGCCATGAAATTTTCCAAACCCCTATGGAATGCCATACTACAAAGCTCCCAACAGCTTGATATGCCAGATGAGTTGAGATGACAAGAAAACATTGAAGTGGTTCATAATGTTGACATGAGCTTACCTCATATAGGTGTTGCTAAAGGTAACAACATCACTTTACTAGTGCACTACAAATCTTACCCATCAGTGCAAGGCATTCTTGATAGTGGGTCTGGCATGAATATTATCACCCTGTCCTTAGCCAAAGCATGGGGAATTTTCGCATTGGAAAAGCCTAAGTACAAGTTACAAATGGCTAACCAACAAATGACGGAGCATATCGGGTAGATTAGCAATTTGTCGATCAAAATTGTCGGTCTCATTTTCACCATAGAGTGTGTAGTACTAGATTTTCCTGATGAACTGCACACCTATCAATTCCTTCTTGGAATACCTTGGTTAGAAATGGATGGAGTGATTCAAGATTGGAAGAAAAACAAAATAGTTTTCGGAAACATAAATAGGAGAATCTCTGTCGATGCCACAGGGAAAATAAAGCCTGCATGAGTTGAAGATGATTGGTCTTCAACTACCTATGATGACCCCGACAGTATCAAATTCATCATAAAGGGCCATTACGTGCAGAATATCGATACATCAATTGGGAACATGCCTTAGCAACCATTGATTGTGTCAAAGTCACTCTTTGTGAACAAGAAGTTCAAGAAGAGGAACCAGTCAATGTTACCATAAACTCCACAAATATCAACACTCCCATCATGCCCTTGTACATGATAGATGCACTCCCTATTGAGTGGATACCTGAAGATGTCTTTGGTACTGAAGTATCCACCAGTGAGGATGGCATTCTTACCATGCGAGAACATGAGTTGTCTAACGACCAACTGATTCACTTGCTGGATCCCAAGCATTTAGGAAAGCGTCGTATACCGACAGAGATTAAACTTTCATCACCATTGGCTTGTGTGCAACATCCACAACCAGTGAACACTTGTGTATACCGACCAAAATTAAAAGTCTATCAATGGGACAGACACAATGATGAAATCTTCAACACCATTGAGAAAACTTAGTTCACAAAAAAACACAAAAAAATCCATGCATGCCTCCTACTACCAATCCACAAATATCCTGCATGCTAAAAAACAGATCAAAGGTTGATGTACGATTGACTGATAAGCAATTCCAAATGCATAAAAAGTTGAAACAACCAATCAAACCTTTGATACAAAATAAAAAAAAATCCTAGTCAAGCTTCATCATCTACAAGCAAATCTATAGAGGACTTTCCTAAGATTCTCTCGAGATAGTTGATGATCCACTTTATCATGTTCCCTAGCACTTTAGGGATTACACCGTTGATGATGTCATCATCAATATGGTACAGTCAAAACGGCAGCCTCAACCACCATCAACTTCTTTTGAGGGACCTGCAAAGACAATACCTCTTAATCTAAAGGATGATGATGAAGACATGGACCGTATCGTACACGTAGGAGCCCACCTGAATCCAGCCTAATTATGGGATTTGAAAAAGTTATTGCACAAATACAGATGTGTGTTTGCGTGGAGTTATAAAGAAATGAAGGGAGTTCCTCTTGATGTTGTCGTCCATACAATCCCATTACAGGATGGTGCCATACCTGTAACAGTGAAACCTTATCGCACCAATTCTACCAATCGCGAGAAGATACGAGAAGATATTCAGAAGGTTCTAGATGCTAGTTTCATTTATAAAATCGAGCATACCAGTTGAATTGAAAAAGTCATATCTGATTTTGGTACATGTGGGTGGCGCTGGGTTCGTCATATTATCAGGTGGTGGGTTTGGTGGTGGATCCGGTGGATCAAGTGAATCAGATGACTCGGAACTATGTTCAGACGGTGTAGATTCAGAAGATGGTTCATTCTCGTGTTCAGATTCTGGTTTTGATGGTGGATCAGAGTCTTGTTTGGACTCGGATTCATAACTATGTTCGGAAGAAGAAGAAGATGATGAACTTGAGTGATTTGTCAAAAAAAGAAATTCTTTCTCAAATGAATGAACAAGTGATACATAAGTGTTGTAAAGATTATCAAATGCTTTAGTACTAAGTCTATTTCTTATAGGTGAACTTAGTAAATTCTAAAATACAAATCACCTGCTCTCCTACATGCTTCTAATTGTTGCGCTCTCTCTAAGCGTTTATGCTCAGAAGTAGTGCATGACTGATCTGGTGGCATACATTACGTGAATAAGATTCACTGGTCTTAGTACACTTAAAAATCATAGAAAGATGAGGATTTGTCTCCCCGACAACGGCACCAAGTCGTTATAGATTTTCACAAAATCAGTGAATTAAGTAGTATAAAAGGTTTTATCGTTCCCCAAGAGAGAGAAAAATCTCCTCTTTCAGATGATAAGTACAAAGATGATGGAGAGATGGTGGATGTAATATTCAACACAGAATACTACAATGACAAATCTAGTTATCCAAAGATATTGGGTAAATTGGCATCCAGAAACACCAAAATGAAACGATTTGGTCAAGGATTGAAGATATAGAAAGGTACGTTATCTTCCAGGCTCTTCAGATAATAGTAAGCAACTTAATCTGATAGCGACAAGCAAAAAGATCCTTCACAACAAAATTTGTTTGGCTGTTGATTCCTCTTAACAAGCACAAGGAATTAGTTCTTATCATAGTAAGCAAATAGAGCAGAATGACATATAGGATCCTTATCCGAACACATAGCTCATTCAGAATGAAAGGAGATTTTGTTTAAAATTATGCTTTAGGCTTCGGTTGATTCCCTACACACATTGTCGCTTCCAGATGTCGCCTATAAAACCGTGTTAGAAAATCTAAAATTTAGTACAGAATTAAGTATGTGCTGCAGACAAATGCGTATCAAGGTCATTTACAGACTAACTCAGAGTGTGTTCGCTCAATTGATAAGAAGTATGACTGTAACAGATAGCAGAGGAAAGGAATGCACAAGCTTGTAGAAATTGGCTCTCTTCTCTCTATTGATAGCTGAAACTCTGTGTAATTACATTGGCATTGAGTGTCGCCCTTATAGAGATGGACACCGGCCTAACTGTCAATCACCAACCGTTAAGGTGTCAGTTGGAATCAGCTAGTGTGTCTCTCTAGAACATCGCTTGAAAACGTCGCGAGTTCTTTAGTTACAATGAATTTACAAAATGCAAATAGGCCTTTACATTGATTTAGACACTCACATATTTACATGTGCAAAAGTTTCAAAAATTTACAATATCTCATTTAATTTGGATAATGTGGAATCATAGGCCTCCACACAATTACCAAAAACATAATGATTATCTTCTAGTTCTTCTTGGAGGGGCATTATATGCCAAATAGGCCTAGTCTTTGCTTCATCCCATTGTGAACCAACACACGTGAAATGAATCCTTGAAAAAAGAACATTTTATAATTTTTGCATGCAAGTTTTATGCATATATAACTTTGTCCCATATCAATTATACATGTTATTTATGCCAAATTTAGTAGGGATCATGAGATCTGTAAGGTCCTAGGAGGACTTCATCATCCATGTACTTGATATCAATTCTTTGGTTTTCGTTTAAATTCGACCCATACCTCATATATCACAATTGGTCTATTGGGAAGGTTCATCAAAAGAATAGGTTAGTTACCCAAAAAAATTGGAAAACAAGAATGTTGTCGTATACTACAAAGGCATTGCCACAAATATTTTGAATAAAAAGGGTGATAGTCTAAATTTGGATGTTCGATATTCAAATACTTGTTTTTTGAAGCTATGGCATAATGGTTAGCATTTCTTTTTCTTACCTTAAGGATTGAACTTTGATTCAAAGTTTATAAATGATTAGAGATATGGCAAAAATGAATATATCATATATGAAAAAATTTTGTGAATGCAAATGGATAATCTGTGTTTGACATTTTTTTTTTCTCTTGAAGAAAGTTAACCATAGATTAAAGACTTTTTACAAAAGTACATGTAAAAACTCAAAGAAGCAAAAGTTTTTTGGCCTCCTTGAAAAGAAGTAGGGGAGAGATGACAAAGTCACCATTCCCAAATTCCCTACTATTCCTTTCTAGCCAAATGTTCCAAAGTGTAATTATTCTAATGCATTGCCATAAAGTATTAACCTTTACATCGTAAAAAATGATGTCATTCAACATCAAGTCTATATGGCTGAATCTCCTGAATCTAGTATGAAAGCGAGCAATAAAGAGATCATCCACTGATTTCCAAAGAGAAGCATAGCAGTGGAAAAAAAGGTGAACCATATCCTCATCTAATATTTTGCATTTAGAACAGACATGCTTTACATCCCCTTTATAATGAGCACATACAAGAAGAGTGCTAACGAATCCTAAGAGAGAAGACTCTGAGTTTGCCCGTTCTAATTTTATGAGTACGTTGAAATCTAGCTTTTCAGAGGTGGGGGAGATAAGAAAGATTCCATTTGAAATTGTACCAGCGAAAGTAAAGTTTGGCTCTTTGGTGGCAATGAAGACGGAAGAATAGGAGATTTTACCAAACATGTCCAAGGCCTTGACATTTTGCACAAACTCCATTGACCAATTTGAACACATAATATTGCTTTTTGCAAGGCAATGCCAAAAACTTAAAATTGATAGAATGCAAGGAAAGGACCTATGAGAGAATGAGGATTGAGGAAGGCAACCTCACTGAGGATAAGGGCCTCATAAGCAGCCCCCTCCCTTAGTCCTTCGCAAAAAGAAATTTTTTGACCTCATACATTACATGATAAATTTATGTGTAGATCATGTAGTTATGGACTGTTATTGATTTTCCTCTTGAACATTTTCCAAATCTTTGTTATTTACAGCATCACTTTCTCAAATATTAAAGATGTTGAGGCCCCAAACTTTGACCCCTTTTTCTTCACATAAATATGTTTTAGGGGCCACAAATTTTGGAGTATGTCTATGAGGAATGTGAGTGGACCCACATACTTGTTGTATTTTATTTGTGTGAAGCAACTTAGACCTCTTTTCACATGCAAAAAGCTAATAATTTTTTTCTAGTTCGTCTTGGAAGGCATTATGTGACATGGTACACATGGCCTTTGCTTTATGACATGGGCTCCCAATCCCAAAGGGCATATTGTGACATGGATTTCCCACATAAACTAGCTCATATTGGCACTAATCCTTGGAAAAAAAAAGTATTTGCATTTTTTGAAATTTGCATCCAAGTTACATGCAAGAATAAATCTGACCCATGTGGACTAATTTACATGTTTTTATACCTGTTAGTAGGGGCCATAAAAACCATAAGGTCCTTAGGAGAAATCTTCATCTAGTTAATTGTTGTTAGTTATTTGGTTTTCCTTTGTATTTCATCCATACCTCACAAGATTGTGAAATCACATTCACACTTTAAAAGAAAACTTTAATTCATGACAAGAAACTTATTTTTTGTGTGACACCACCTTTCGCATTTGGCTCGATGACATGATGTCGTCTTACAAGGCGACTCTAATTTCACCTAAGGGCAAGCTTGTGGCCACAATCCATCTACAATGGCCTTGGACCACAACCCCCACCACGCCCCAATTACAGGAAAAAACCCAACTTCCGAGTACAAGTGTGAATGCAAAGAGCCAACTTCCAACTACAAGTGTGAATGGAGAAGCCCGAAAAGTGAGTCATAGCCATCCAAATGCACTTTTGGTGGGGACGATATTCTTATGGACAAGATAATGGTCCAGCACGAAGTGGACATCACGGCAGAAAAGGCGTCTCCATTAAATCCGATTTCACACGGGAAAAATTTCAATTGGATTTTGCCCTAGGGGATTACATATAATCTACATATAAACATCGAGATATTCGATTTCAGATATTATTGCGTCGTTTTCATTAGCCTTTTCCCTATTCGCGTCCTTTGATCGGTCGGCACCTTTATCCTATGGTTTGAAGAGCACACCGTCAATTTTATTTTATCCTACAGTTTAAACCGGCTAGTCGGTAGTTTTATCCGGCGGTTTTCTGAAGCTGGTTCCTTTCCTCTTTATTTAAAGGCTTTGTTCTCGGAATAAGGGCCGACCCTTGGCTAAAAGGCTTTTCCTGCGGCAATTATTCGACGGATTCTGTGGAATTACTCTGCGGTTACAGAAAGTATTGCGTTGGTTAAACGAGTTTGTCCAAGGTTTGACAGAATTGTCCGATGTTTTATCCGAGTATCCACGGGTTTAAAAGGTCGTGTTCAACTTGCAATCTCCTTTTACACTCTTGTGCGCGCGCCTTAGCCAACAACAAACATGGAAAAAACAAGCAGAGAGAGTAAGGATCGGCGAGCTAGCGGGCAAGCCAGATTAATGTTTGCTTGAATTGGATTGTAATAATTGGTTAAGCTACCTCTCTCAAGCTGTTTTCTGTGTTTTTGTCTGATCTCAGCTTGTTTTTTGCTCACAAATATGAATATTACCAGCAGTTGCTTGATCTCACATCGTTTTTTGTTGAAAAAGAAAATTATTGTCAACCGTTTTGTCGTTCGGAGGTGAGCTTGATCGTGATAATTGGCTAATGTATCTCTTTGAAATTGTTTTCTGTGTTTTTGTCTGGTCTCCACTCGTTCTTTGTTCACGAATTTATATATTTTGAGCAGTTGTTTCTTCTCACCTCGTTTTTTATTTGACAAAAATAGTTATTGTCAGCCATTTCTTCGCTCGGAGGTGAGCTTGATCGCAATGATTGGCTAATGTATCTCTTTCAAGCGGTTTTCTGTGATTTTCTCTAATCTCAAGTTTCTCAAGTCGTTCTTTGTTCACAAATATATATATTATGAAAGGTTTCTTGATCTCACCTCGTTTTTTGTTGACAAAGAAAATAATTATCGACTGTTTCTTTGCTCGGAGGTGAGTAGTGAAAGCTGGGAATGTGGAGTTTGCAAGGATTGTCGTGTGGTTGTTTTGTTTTTTTGGTTTGCGCGATGTGAGATGGGAGGTGGAAGAAGAGGAGGGGATGGGGTATAATAGAAGCTGGAGGCATGGATGAGAGTGAGGACAGAGGTTGGAGAGGCGTGAAGACGTCCTCGCTTCTGGGATTTTCCAATCGGCCAGGAATAGTAATGGGGGAGAACCTGGCTGCACTTACGGTGTCTTCTGTGCCGGTGCCAGTGGCTAGCGTGGGAGGTGAGATAACGGTATCCACACCGGGAAGCGGCCGCAAGAAAGAGGAGCGCATTCCTCAGTGGGGATACCATGAAACCAAAGAGTTCATTGCAGTTCGCGCAGAGCTTGAGAAGGATTTTACACAAACCAAGAGAAACAAGACACTATGGGAGCTCATATCCGGTAAAATGAAAGAAAAGGGATTCCGGAGGAGCGCTGATCAATGCAAATGCAAATGGAAGAATCTGGTGAATCGATACAAGGTCTGGATTGCTTTCCTCATTAGCTTAGCTGCGTGTACAAACTTCCATGAATCCGTTGTACATTATCTCCCTTTTACAGATTTCTGATACTATCTACGACTTTAACTTTGCTCTTGCCAACAAGTTTTGTGTGTTTTGTGCAGGGTAAAGAAACGTCTGACCCAGATAATGGTCGACAATGCCCTTTTTTTGATGAATTAGATGCTATATTTAAAGAAAGGGCGAAGAATATGGACCGACTTTTGCTGGAGTCAGAAACGAGTGGGAGATCTGGTAAGAAGTTGAAGAAGTCGACGCGTTTGCTCGGAATGAAATATTCTGATGATGATAGTGCTAATGAAGAAGACGAGGAAGTAGATATTGAAGACGAACCCGTAGTTAGACGGAAGAAAAGAAAAGCTGACCGAGAGAGGCAAAGACTGACAGCTGAAAAATATCGTGCAAATAGTATGCAAGAAGTGCTGGAGGATTTCTTTCAGCAGCAGCACCGACTAGAAGAACAGTGGCGACAAGCCGTGGCTGTAAGAGAGCAAGAAAGGAGGCTGAGGGAACACGAATGGAGAGAAGCAATGGCAAAAATGGAGCAGGAGCGTATTCTCAGAGAGCAGGAATGGCAAGATCGCGAGCAGCAGCGCCGCTCTCAAGAAAACGCTCGCTCCCAGAAAAGAGACGAGTTTTTCGCCGCATTGATGGCCAAGTTTGCAGAAGGAGATGGTTGAAATTAGAACAATTTTGTTACTCTTGCGTCAATATTGAAGAAATTAGGCGAGAAGAGACTTATTACCATTGAAAAAAACTAATTTTACAACCCAAGCAGGCAAGGCACTTGCAAGCTAAAAGCTGCTAGTGATCCAAGATCAGCCTCTGGATAGTAGTTGGCGGTAAGTGCGTAGCCTTCAGCAGAAGGTTTTGTATATAGAATTAGTTCTGCTTTAAACACTTCTGAAAAGGCTACTTGGTAAATCATATGAAATGCTTCTTGGTATTATCAATCGGTGGGATCACAGAGAATCAAACCTGGGCGGGCGAGGCAAACTCAAGCACGATAGGGATCAGAAGATGTAAAATCGTATATAGTGCTTTTTGGTATTATCAACCCGTGGGATCACAGAAATTGAACTTGGGTGGACGAGCCCAACTCAAAGCACGATACACCAAAGCAACACGTGCACTGTATGAAATGCTTCTTGGTTTCCAAGGGGAGGCTCGAACCTGGGACCAAAGAAACGTGCACTGTATGAAATGCTTCTTGGTTTGCAAGGGGAGGCTCGAACCTGGGACCAAAGAAACTTTGGATGCCAAGCCAAACAACTGAGCCAACCCCGTTTGATCACTGTATGAAATGCTTCTTGGTTTCCAAGGGGAGGCTCGAACCTGAGACCAAAGAAACTTTGGATGTCAAGCTAACCAACTAAGACAACCCCGTTGGGTCACTGTATGAAATGGAGGCATTGAGATGATAATCCATTCATTTTCATAAACCCCTCCTCAGGTTGATAATGCCAGAAGCATGTTCATGAACCCTAGTAGTGGGAGTTTGTGATGGTGAATATCTTTGAAGACATGAACTTTGTACAAGTCCAATCCTAGATTGATTTCTTGCAGCAATTCTTTGATGTAATCGTCTACATATCTACATGTCTCTCGGACTTGATCATATAGATGTCTCCAATATCTATGTCCAGGTAGGTGTTGACCAAGAAGTCATTGTTAGAGTAAAGTATTTGTTGAGGCATGTTGTTAGTTTAAACATTTTCGCAAGCTCTTTGTTTTCTAAAGCTTACTGGATGATTCTTCAAATCTTTAGCCACTTCAGTACTCAACTAAGTTTAGATAAGTCATGCACTTGCTTGTGTGCGTTTGAGAGCAATTACTTTTGCTTGGCCATTTCTCAGTTGCTCGAGAAATTGCATAAAAGTGCAAGCATCATCATGAATCAATCTTGTCATTGACAGTATTTTGTTTATAGAGCAAAGTAGTGGTACTGAAGTTTACATTATCAGTTAAATGTTTGAACGGTAGTAAACATTTTCCAGAATGATTCGTAAGGTTCTTCTTACCCTTTTTCTTTATCAATTTCTCTGTTTTTCGTACGTGAATCGCATTACTATAGCAAAAGAGACACAAAATTGTTTTGTGGTTCAATTTGACTGTCTAGGTAGATCCCAATGCAGCTGCAGAAGCTTTTCTAAATCAGTTTCACAATTTTGTGTTGACCGTATGATCTTAGCATTTCAATGGTGTGGAGGTATGTTAGGATGGTAAGCTTTTCTAAGGAATTTAGTCCGTTCATACGTGATTACAACTCATTCTGTAAACATTGAGCTTTTCTCCTTCTGTCCCTATAACCCTCGATAATTGTTTTATTTCCCTGATGATCGAACATTTCACAGTACTTTACATCTTTTCTGATAAAAAATTCATTGTTGCTTGTGGTTGTTGCCATTGCAATTTTGAGTTGTGAACCGCTTGAAATTTAGAAATTTATGTTATGTTATAGAGAGCAGGCCATCAGTTTTACTCCTGGTTTCTGGTTTGAGTTGGCCTTAATGTCACTGCATCACTTAAGCTATTACGCTCATAAATTTTAAATGGGGGTAGTATGAAGATTTACCATACTAATGCTAAGGTGGGATTGCATTATTGTCATTGCAATTACAAATCATGTATCTCAATTTGATACAGAAGAGCCAGACTGTAGAGATGAATATGCACGTGTCTACTCACGGTTGTGTAGAATGCAAGGATGTGCTACTATATGGATCATGTGTGCTATGCAAAAATCACACCAAGGCTTTGTGCGTGTACCCCATTGCATACTTTGATGCTTGATTTGTGAAGACATTTTCCTGCATAGTGTTTTGTAATTTTTTCTTCTAATAGCTCTGTCCTTGTGGCCAATTGGTCTATGTAAAACATTTTCAACTCTTGGAGTGCATTTTGATTGCCATAGATTCTCTAAGTGTGTCTATGTAACCCTTTTACAAGCGTACAAGTGTTATGCCAAGAAGCTAATAGGACAACAAAGCATCATACGTCCTTTTTAACTCTTAAGGGTGAGGCAAAAGTAGAGGATGAGAAAATTTGAGACAACTTGGCCAACGGGATCTTTTCTTAAGCCATAAAGGGATTTATGTATCATGCATACTTGATGCTCAACATCTAAATTAGCAAATTTTTTAGGATACTTTATATAAATCTCTTCTTGAATGTATCCATTCAAAAAGACACTCTTCACATCCACTTGATGAATTTAAAAAATCTTTGCAACATCTATAACAACAAGTGCATAACTCACAAAAGTAATTTTGACCATTACATTGAGTGTTCAGTCTAATCAACTTCAAGAATTTGTGAAAAGCCTTTGGCCACTAGTCCAGCCTTCCACTTGGAAATATATCAGGGGTGAACTTTTTTCTTAGATCCATTTACAGTCAATGAATTTTCTCCTCTCAAAACCGTCAATCAGGATCCATGTTTGTTTTTTTATGAGACAATAATATTCTTGGTTCATGGCCTCTGTCGATTGGATTTCTTTTTGAACTATCTTGGGATCTTGAACAAGGGGCTAGAATGTACATGATGTATATCTCATCGAAGGCTATCAAGAACTGGATAAATTTTTTATGCCTAATTGTTTGGCTATGTAATCACTATAGTACTGACAATTTCAAAGCTAGTTACTAACGTAATTTATACTATTGTCTTGTTTGAAATTGATAGGCGTAGTCATGCATTGGAAAGATGAAGATAGTTTATTCCGCCATGCACAAAAAGTTTTTTTTCTAGACACATGAATTATTTTCATTCATTCTCTTTTCGAGCTAGACCTATCTTTTGCACATACCACTTTCCGACATGGTATCAGAGCATAATTATTACTCTTTAATCTGATACCCACATGGTATCAGAGCAAAATCATTATTCTTTATCTGATTCCAATATGATATCAGAGCGAAAGCTCTAATACTTCATATCTTTTGCGATATCAAGTCGATATCATACTCTTTAGTTCTTTTCAGCCTTTCAATATCAGAGAATTGATTTCTTATTGTTGGCATTACTACATCTTATCATCATCGACACAATCGATAGACTAAGTTCCAGATGGATTCTCAAAGTAAAGCCGGTCTTATCGTAGACAAGCTGAATGGATCCAATTATCATTTGTGAAAATTTAAGATGAAGACCTTGTATCGCCAACGAATTATGGGATGTTGTCACAGGTATAGAAGTAAAACGTGAAGCCGACGACTCAAATTGGAAATCGAAGGATGGTAAAGCTTTCACGCTTATTATCCTCAATATATCAGATACACAGATCGGACACATAGTTGAAGCTAAAACGTCTAGAGACGTTTGGGACATTTTGAACTCACTATATGATGTGAGGGATGTAACTACTAAGTTACATCTACGAAGGAAATTCTTCACATTCAAAATGTCTACTGGTGATTATCTTCAGAGTCACATTAACCAGTTTAAGAATCTTTTGCAACAGATGGCCGCTGTCGGATCAGTCATAGATAATCAAGACGCAATTATGACATTGCTCTCAAGCTTGCCCTCTACATGTGAGAACTAGGTGATGATCATATCGACATGCTCAAATTTAACTCTTACTAGAGTTATCACTATGTTGGTCCAAGAAGACAATAGAAGAAGTCAAGACACTTTGTCTACTTCTTTATCTTAGGCTCTATTTGTCAACAAAGGTTCAAAGCGACAGAAGCAGAAAAGCTCCAAGAAAGCTGCAACGAATCAGAAATAGACTCAAGATCAAGAACAATCATCGAATCCAGAATCGAAGAAGAAGATGTTTTGCAAGTATTGCAAGCGAAATAACCATGAGATCAAGGATTGTCGAATTCTCCAAGTGAAGAACACAGCCAAGCAACCTGATCAACAAGCAAACGCAGTCTCATCATCTCCCCAGGTCGAAGTAGACGAAGGCGCATTCATGGTCAAAGATCAAAGCGCATTTTTGGATGATTCATGGTTTCTGGATTCTGGAGCAACTCAACATATGACCAATCAATGTGAGATCTTCAACTCCTACACTCCTTACAGAATGAAGAAATTTGTTCATCTTGGTGACAATAGTACTCACACTATTGAAGGTGAAGTTACTGTAAGATTGTGATTCCAGCATGATCAATTCAAATTACTATCAAAGGTTTTATATGTTTCTAAACTCTCTACAAATTTATTATCAGTGAGTAGAATTACAGATTTAAGACATAAGGTAGAATTCGAATCTGATCAATGCAAAATTATTGATAGGAGTGATAAGATCCTTGCACTTGGCAAGAGGCATGACTACTTATATAGATTGGCACACTGTTATTCTAAGTCTAGACCTCTATTCTAGTCAATAAAGCATAACTATGACATCATCGCTTAGGACATGTGAATCATGCATCTATTTTGAACATGACCAAACAATCCATGGTTCTTGATCTCGACTATCCTTTTGGTAAGGTCGATCTCCTTGTCTATCATAGCTGTATCTTTGGAAATGAGACTATGATTCCTTTTAGATCAAACCATATGCATGTAGCAAAAGATCTGTTAGATGTTGTTCATACAGATATATGTGGACCTATGCAAACTCCTTCATTGCTAAATGCAAAGTACTTTATTACCTTTATTGACAAATTCTCCAAAAGAACAGTTGTTTATTTCATTAAACAGAAATCAGAGGCTTTCATCAAATTCAGACAATTCAAAGAGCATGTTGAGAATCAAACTGTCAAACGAATCAAAGCAGTGAGGTCAGATAACGGGGGAGAATACATCTCCAACGAATTCAAGGACTACTGCCTTAACAACGGCATTGAACAACAATACATCACTTCCTATTCACCTCAGTCAAATGGTCTTGCTGAGAGAAAGAACAGAACCTTAGTTGAATTGGAAAAGCGCATGTTATCACATGTGATACTTCCAAAGTCCTTCTAGGTTGAAGCTGTTTCAACAACAACCTATATTCAAAACAGATGTCCTACTAAAGGCCTCTCAAACAAAACACCATTCGAAGTTTGGATAGGTACCAAATCTTCTTTATCAAACTTACAAGTTTTTGGATGTACTGCTTTTGCGCAAATTGCTCGTGATCTCGGAAGAAGCTCGACTTCCAAAGTATCAAGTGTGTTTTCATCAGCTACACTACTTCAAATCAAGCCTACAAATTGTTCGATCCCATCGAGTCAAATATATTCACTAGCCGGGATGTCATCTTCATCGAAGATCAGTTTCAAGACCTCAAAGGAAAGGGCAGTTGTTGTAAAGCTACCTTTACAAGCTTTACTTCCGGCACCATCGGCGCCAGCTATGTCCCCGGCGCCAGTAGCGCCCCTGCTGCTCCCGGCGCCAACGGCGCCGGCGCCGCTCCCGACGCCACTGTGACCAGAATCCAGCCGGCGCCAAGTTCCTATGGCTGAAAATCTTTGATCGGATCTAGCGAAGTCCAGAGAGCTCAGATCGATGTGCAATCACCTCACACGATCTAGGCATGATTAAAGGAAGCCTGGGGATCAATAAAATCTAGAGAGAGAAAATGACTTTCTAGAAAGAGAAAATCCTAGAGAGAGAAAAACGTGCTTTACCAGCTTGGGTAGAGTGCTTGGTATGAGGGGGGGTGCCGAATCACACCAATACTATAGGGGAGTGCGGATTGCGACTCAGGACGAGCTCCAACCAAGTCTCAGCCTCCCTTGCTGGAATGTTGTCATGGCTCTCGCCTTGGCATGCTAGTGCCCCGGAGACTAGGGTCGGTCACACACTTGAAATGTAACCTTCTTAGATTTATCAATAAAGTGGGATTTTCCTCAAACTGACTCTGATTACCTTCTGGGTTTCAGTGTTCGGTAAAAGCGCCAGTTGTAAGGCCGCTTTCAAAATTTTTAACTTGGCACATAGCTGAGGGTCGTATCCCGGGACGCCAGCGGTATGCCGTCGGGACCATTCGGTTCGTGGCGCCAGCGGTATGCTGTCGGGACCATTTGGTCCAGAAACTGGTTGTTTCCATATCTGTCGCGGCTTGTGGTTCTGAGTGTTCCTTGCATGAACGTGAATGGGTTAAGCTCTTGGGGAACGGGCTCTAACCTGTCGGCTGAGTTGGATGGCTTGCTTGGGTGGATGTTACCTGTTTATGGCTGTCCAGTCTGGCGTGCCACCAGGTTGGCTTCCAGCGCTCGTGACGAAGCTTTCAGTTGGTTAAGTCTGATGTAAGTCAGACCGCTTGCTTGGAATGGATGTTACTCGTTTGTAACGAAGCTTCGAGTTGGTTAAGTTTGATGTATGTCGGGCGGCTTGCTTGGAGGGAAGTCACCCACATCGGGACCCCCGATCTGGCATGGCGCCAGGTTGGATCTCAATGTTGGTCCTCGGAACTTCAAGTTGGTTAAGTCTGATCGTTGTTGGCGAGTTGGCTGCTTGTATGTCAAGTGGGTTCGGATGGCAAGAGTTGAAGGCTGGGAAGCTAAGTCGTGGTTCCCGGCTCCCTTTGGGATGCCTGCGCTACATATGGTATCAGAGCCGACTGGCCGGTCAGCTATGCGGATCTCACAGAAATGGCCATGGTTTGGGGTTCATCAAGACAACTGTTGTGCAAGGTGCTGCCCACAGTGTAAGCACGGGTGCGTCCACGGTCGGGGTGGTCGACAGAACGGGGGACTTGATGAGTCAAGGTGCTGCCCTTGAGGTGTAAGCACGGTCAGTTCTCGCGGTTCGGGCCTGGCGTTGTCTGCACGTAGGACGGATGAGACAAAGTGCTGCCTAGGGAGGTGAAAGCACGGTCTGTACCTTGTGGGGTGCGGGGCAACATATTCGAACTGTACGGGTTAACCATTGATACAGAGATGTTGCTCGAATTCGGGTGTAAAGCACGGGTGGTTAGCTGCCGGTGCGGGATAGCTGCCGATCGTTTAGCTATAAGGGCTATCGTCCAAAAAGTGGTGGGGCGTGACTGAGGCAATGTGCTGCTTAATGGTGAAAGCACGGATAGTTGGAGGGGTGTCCTATGTGGGCTGATTCCGTGATCGATTTGTATGGGCGCGGCCAGGCAAAGGTCCGTTAGCAGGACCATCTCAAAGGGGGATCTTGTCTTTGTTACTTGTTAGTAAACCTGCCTGAGTGTCTTACTTGTACGTATTCGTGGTGAGTCTTAGTACTCGTGCTTTGCCTGGTTTGCATGATTGCTTGTGATACAAGGAGCTGATGGCTCGAGAAGGAACCTTTTCTTTTGAAGGCTAATACCATCAAACAAAGAGGACTACAGAATCTGTGGGGCGGATTTGCAGTTCAAGTACTCACACGTGAACGACAACGAAACGACTCAATGTTTGCAAAGGATGGATGGCTAGCCTGTTTCTTGGGTTAGTTTCATTTGCGACAACGCCCACCAGACGCAATGTTGTAAAGCTGACTCAGGTGCACCCAACGTGCCCTGTAAGACTCTAAGGGGTGACACTCCCTAAGGTCCCAGAGCAAGTTAGAATGTCAAGGACTGAGCCTCCGACTTGTGGTGAGCCAGTCAAGTAGTCACAAGTCATGAGCTAGCTCTGGAGCTCGAGTCATGGCCTAGTCAGGAAGCAAGTTGATTCTGCCATCAGAACGGCTCCCGGGACCCATGTCCGGGAGCCAGACTGATTCTGCCAGGCTTGCCAGGCTTAATCAGCAAAATAAAAACTAAGTCCCAAAAAACGTGCTTTACCAGAAAGCACTATGTTTCAGAACAGAGGGGGTGCGCCGAATCACAGCAGAACTATAGGGGGAGTCTGGCAGACAGAAACTTGGGCAGCTCAACCAGCGCCAGGAATCCAGTCGCCAGGTCTCAGCTCCCTCTACCAGCACGAGCCAGGCACAATGCCCAGCACGTGTTGGTGGCCCCGAGACCGGTCAGTCTATGTATGAATGTAACCTCTTCCAAATCTAATAAAGTTGATCCTTGGGGATGATTACCATTTCGGTTTCGCCTTCGGGACTGGTCCAAGTGGAAGGACCCTTACTACAACCTTTTTGCGTCGCTGGCGCCTAAGGGTCCCTGTCATCGACATGGGGCTTGCCACTATGCCAATTGGTCAGTTTGGCAACCACTATGCCTTGGGTTTCATGTGTGGCTTGTCTTTGCCTTTGGTTACCTTTTGGAGACGGATTCTGAGTTGGCTTTCGGGTTGGTTGGGATCCCAGTTTCTTAAGTCTGAATGGTTAAGCTTGTTACGTTTCTGAGTTGGCTTTTACGTAAGTGCATGATGGATGAATGTTAGACTTAAGCGCGTGTTGGGGAAATCGCTCAAGTCCCAGCGCCCTTTGAGGCGCCGGCGCAACATGTGGTATCAGAGCCGACTAGCCGGTCAGCTACGCAAGTCTCACAGGGATGGCCACGTTTTTGGGATTTGTCAGGACAACCGTTGCGCAAGGTGCTACCCACAGTGTAAGCACGGGTGCGTCCACGGTCGGGGTGGTCGGCAGAACGGGGGACTTGATGAGTCAAAGTGTTGCCCTCGAGGTGTAAGCACGGTCAGTTCTCGCGGTTCGGGCCTGGCGCTGTCTGCACGTAGGACGGATGAGGCAAAGTGCTGCCTAGGTAGGTGAAAGCACGGTCTGTACCTTGTGGGGTGCGGGGCGACATATTCGAACTGTACGGGTTAACCATTGATACAGAGATGCTGCTCGAATTCGGGTGTAAAGCACGGGTGGTTAGCTGCCGGTGCGGGATAGCTGCCGATCGTTTAGCTATAAGGGCTATCGACCAAAAAGTGGTGGGGCGTGACTGAGGCAATGTGCTGCTTAATGGTGAAAGCACGGATGGTTGGATGGATGTTTCCCCGTGGACTAATTCTGTGATAGATTTGTGTGGGCGCGGCTAGGCAAAGATCCTACGTCCGGTCTCAAGGGGAATGTGACTTGAGAGGGATCCTCTGTTTAGCTTTGGTTGGTATGTTCGTTTGTGGTGTGCTTGCCTGGACCTGAATTATCCCTGACTACTTCTTTTGATCTAGGTGATCTGATCTAGTTGGGAGTTGTGAGAGGAGCTTACATTTATGAGTGGACGACGCACAAGTATGGAAAGGAACTTCCATGGGGCAACCCCCAAGATTGGTTCAAGATTGTTATTCTTATCAGGAAAGATCGCGGGGAGGAAGTCAGATTTCATGATCGACTCCGGAGCTTCACATAACTATATCTCAAGGAGCGTAGTGGAACAATTCAGCTTGCCGACCAGGAATGTTACATCTACTCTCAAGGTAGAAACAGCGAAGGCAGCACTAGATGCAGACAAAGCGACATTGAACATCCCGGTGCAGATTGGAAGATGGAAGGCTAAACTTAGCTTTGTGATTTTAGAGATGGATGCCTTTGATGTGATTTTGGGCCTCCCTTGGTTAAATGAACATTGTATCGCAGTTTTGGGTAGGAGCTCAAACTTGGCCCTCTTGGATTATAAGGGACAAATCTGCGTGACAAAAGCCCTGCCCGGAGG
The DNA here is from genome assembly GCA_029204225.1 of Diphasiastrum complanatum. Taxonomy (NCBI): domain Eukaryota; kingdom Viridiplantae; phylum Streptophyta; class Lycopodiopsida; order Lycopodiales; family Lycopodiaceae; genus Diphasiastrum; species Diphasiastrum complanatum. Next base: position 46,011,666 of record CM055100.1, on the reverse strand, counting down.
AAATGCTAAGGATACCGATATTGAACAAAATCTGGTTGCAGCATTAGTGATGAAAAGAATGGCGAAAGGGAAAAGGTCAAAGTGCTTTCTTTGTATCTGTCGAGAAGTCCCAGAAGGGAAAAGCGTGCGACAAGAAAACTTGCCAAAAGAAGTGGCAGATCTGTTAGAAGAATTTAGCGATGTGTTCCCGGAGGAACTCCCAGCTAAGCTACCTCCTCGAAGACCAGTGGACCATAAAATTGAGTTGGTACCAGGAACAAAGCCAACTTCACGAGCACCCTACAGAATGTCACAAGAAGAGTTGGCGGAACTGAAACGACAACTTGGTGAATTGATAGACAAAGGTTTTATTAGACCTAGCGCTTCACCTTTTGGAGCCCCAGTGTTGTTCGTGGAAAAGGCAGACAAAACTCTTTGAATGTGTGTGGATTATCGCATGCTTAACAAGAGTACCATCAAGAACAAGTACCCCATGCCTAGAATTGATGACCTATTCGACCAACTCAAACATGTCAAATACTTTAGCCGAATAGATCTCAGATCTGGATATCATCAAATTCGAATAGCTAAAGGTGATGAGCACAAAACGGCGTTTCGAACGCGGTACGGAAGTCACGAGTTCCTGGTGATGCCATTCGGTCTAACAAACGCACCAGCCACTTTTTGCACGTTGATGAACAATATATTTCAAGACTGCCTGGATGAATTCGTCATTGTGTACATTGATGACATATTAGTATTTAGTCGGAACCTTAAAGATCACATTCAACATTTAAGGACAGTTCTCCAACGACTGAGGAGGAACTGCTTGTTCGCGAAAAGAGAGAAATGTGAGTTTGTGGTGGAGAAAGTTGACTTCCTTGGACATGTTATAGGCCACGGACGGATTCGAATGGATCCTAAGAAGATCAAGGCTATCTTGGATTGGCTAGCACCTAAAACTGTTCATGGCATCAAATCCTTTGTGGGCTTATGTAACTTTTACAGGAGATTCATTGAGGCATTTAGCAAAATTGTGGCACCACTGTTGGAGCAGACCAAGACTCATCTGAAGATGACATGGACACCGGAATGTGAAGCAGCGTTCCAAGAACTAAAACGACGGATCACTCAAGAACCCATCCTTGCCTTATCAGACTTTAGCAAACCTTTTGAAATACATACAGATGCGTCGAACTTTGCTATTGGGGCCGTGCTGATGCAAGACGGAAAACCTGTTGCATATTTTTCAAAGAAATTGAGTGACGTAGAGCGACGATGGCCAACTCATGAAAAAGAAATGGTCGCAGTAGTCCAAGCAGTGGAGCATTGGAGACATTATGTGGCAGGAAAACCCTTTAAGGCGTTCATTGATAATGTATCACTCAAGTACTTCTCATCCCAAGGTATGCTCACGCCAAAGCAAATGCGATGGCAAAACTTTCTCTCAAAATTCAATATAGACATTTTACACACAGCGGGAAAGAACAATGTGGTGGCGGACGCACTAAGTAGACAGGAACACTTGATGGCAACAGTGACAACTCAGGTGACTGGCCTACTCCAAGAAATCAGAGAGAATTATGGTGTAGATGCGTTGGCGAAGGACTTAATGATCGAATTCCAGCTGAGAAAGCCTCATAAACATTTCACTTGGAAAGATCAAATGGTTGTTTATAAACAACGCAGAGTATATGTCCCAGACGACATCAACCTGAGGAAGAAAGTCTTGCGAGAACATCATGACGTACTAGCCGCCGGGCATCCAGGGGTGAATCGCATGTATGAACTTCTCAAAAGAGGCTTCTATTGGCCAAGTATGTGGGCAGATGTTGAATCCTATGTACAAACATGCCCGACATGTCAACAAGTGAAGGTGGAACCGCTAGCTCCGGCTGGACTACTCCAACCATTACCGGTACCAGCATACCCATGGGATTCGGTGAGCATGGATTTTATTGTTCAATTACCACGGTGCCAAGGATTCGACTCAATTTATGTGGTGGTTGACCGCTTCTCAAAGCAAGTTCATCTAGTACCAACTAAGAGTTCAGTGACAGCTGAAGAAGTGGCAAGGTTATTTTTCAAATGTGTTTTCAAATACCACGGCCTGCCTAGAACGATTATTTCTGACCGAGACACCAAGTTCGTCGGAAAGTTTTGGACTTGTCTATTTTGCCTCGTGGGAATCGGATTGAATTTCAGTACTGCGTATCATCCTCAGACAGATGGGCAAACGGAACGAGTCAATCGACAGATTGAACAATATTTACGAAATTATGTCGCTTGGGACCAATCCGATTGGGTCAACTACTTGGATATTCTCGAGTTTGCACATAACAACCAAGTGAACAGATCTACTGGAAGGGCACCCTTCGAGATAAGCAATGGTCGGCTACCGATTGTTCCAAGCTCTTTTCTTACAGGCGTGCAGGAAACACCAGTACCCACTGTAGAGGAATTCATCAATGAGTGGCACACAAAGCTGACCGAGGTGAAGGCGTTTTTAGAGCAGTCACAAAGGAGTATGGCAGCTGACGTAAACCCACATCGACGAGAACTGGAATTTGAGGAAGGTGATCAAGTATGGCTGAACACAAAGAACATTGCGCTACCAAAAGGTTTTTCTCATAAGTTTGCTCGACCTTATGCGGGACAATATTATGTCACCAAGAAGATCAACCCAGTGGCTTATCGATTAGCGCTGCCATCCAGCTTGGATATACACAATGTGTTTCATATCTCATTACTCAAACGGTACAAACCAGATGAGCGATTTGATCGGCAACACGAACTCCGTCACCCACCAACGACACTTGATGATACGAAGAGGCAGCTTGTACCAGAACAAATATTGACACATAGAAAGCGAACTGGCGTTCAACGTGAATATCTAGTGAAGTGGCTACGGGCTCCACTTATTGAGGCTTCTTGGGAGTACGAAGACAAACTTAAGGAGGGAGCCCCTGAAGTACTAGCAGATTATCTGCAGAAGAACCAACGCAATAGCCGTTTTCCCAGATCGGCACACAAAGCACTACCTGGCGGCATGCCTCTTACATAAACATTCATGGCCATTCTGAAGTTCAAGGAACTTTCCGGTATTTTTCTTAAGTTTGCCAATAAATCACTTGCAGCTTTACACAGGTTTTACGTAAGTGAACTTTATCTACACTTTTCCTGTGCTACTGCCAATGTATTTTGTAATTCAAAGTTGCTAAGGCCGGTGAATTAAGCCCGTGCCATACGTCCTAGGTCTAGTTTGGCCCTGATGAGGACATCAGCTTTTTCAAACGAGGGGAGGATGTTGTAAAGCTGACTCAGGTGCACCCAACGTGCCCTGTAAGACTCTAAGGGGTGACACTCCCTAAGGTCCTAGAGCAAGTTAGAACGTCAAGGACTGAGCCTCCGACCTGTGGTGAGCCAGTCAAGTAGTCACAAGTCATGAGCTAGCTCTGGAGCTCGAGTCATGGCCTAGTCAGGAAGCAAGTTGATTCTGCCACCGGAACGGCTCCCGGGACCCATGTCCGGGAGCCAGACTGATTCTGCCAGGCTTGCCAGGCTTAATCAGCAAAATAAAAACTAAGTCCCAAAAAGCGTGCTTTACCAGAAAGCACTATGTTTCAGAACAGAGGGGGTGCGCCGAATCACAGCAGAACTATAGGGGGAGTCCGACAGACAGAAACTTGGGCAGTTCAACCAGCGCCAGGAATCCAGTCGCCAGGTCTCAGCTCCCTCTACCAGCACGAGCCAGGCACAATGCCCAGCACGTGTTGGTGGCCCCGAGACCGGTCAGTCTATGTATGAATGTAACCTCTTCCAAATCTAATAAAGTTGATCCTTGGGGATGATTACCATTTCGGTTTCGCCTCCGGGACTGGTCCAAGTGGAAGGACCCTTACTACAACCTTTTTGCGTCGCTGGCGCCTAAGGGTCCCTGTCATCGACATGGGGCTTGCCGCTATGCCAATTGGTCAGTTTGGCAACCACTATGCCTTGGGTTTCATGTGTGGCTTGTCTTTGCCTTTGGTTACCTTTTGGGGACGGATTCTGAGTTGGCTTTCGGGTTGGTTGGGATCCCAGTTTTCTTAAGTCTGAATGGTTAAGCTTGTTACGTTTCTGAGTTGGCTTTTATGTAAGTGCATGCTGGATGAATGTTAGACTTAAGCGCGTGTTGGGGAAATCTCTCAAGTCCCAGCGCCCTTTGAGGCGCCGGCGCAACATGTGGTATCAGAGCCGACTAGCCGGTCAGCTACGCAAGTCTCACAGGGATGGCCACGTTTTTGGGATTTGTCAGGACAACCGTTGCGCAAGGTGCTACCCACAGTGTAAGCACGGGTGCGTCCACGGTCGGGGTGGTCGGCAGAACGTGGGACTTGATGAGTCAAAGTGTTGCCCTCGAGGTGTAAGCACGGTCAGTTCTCGCGGTTCGGGCCTGGCGCTGTCTGCACGTAGGACGGATGAGGCAAAGTGCTGCCTAGGTAGGTGAAAGCACGGTCTGTACCTTGTGGGGTGCGGGGCGACATATTCGAACTGTACGGGTTAACCATTGATACAGAGATGCTGCTCGAATTCGGGTGTAAAGCACGGGTGGTTAGCTGCCGGTGCGGGATAGCTGCCGATCGTTTAGCTATAAGGGCTATCGACCAAAAAGTGGTGGGGCGTGACTGAGGCAATGTGCTGCTTAATGGTGAAAGCACGGATGGTTGGATGGATGTTTCCCCGTGGACTAATTCTGTGATAGATTTGTGTGGGCGCGGCTAGGCAAAGATCCTACGTCCGGTCTCAAGGGGATTGTGACTTGAGAGGGATCCTCTGTTTAGCTTTGGTTGGTATGTTCGTTTGTGGTGTGCTTGCCTGGACCTGAATTATCCCTGACTACTTCTTTTGATCCAGGTGATCTGATCTAGTTGGGAGTTGTGAGAGGAGCTTACATTTATGAGTGGACGAGCCAGGCACAATGCCCAGCACGTGTTGGTGGCCCCGAGACCGGTCAGTCTATGTATGAATGTAACCTCTTCCAAATCTAATAAAGTTGATCCTTGGGGATGATTACCATTTCGGTTTCGCCTCCGGGACTGGTCCAAGTGGAAGGACCCTTACTACAACCTTTTTGCGTCGCTGGCGCCTAAGGGTCCCTGTCATCGACATGGGGCTTGTCGCTATGCCAATTGGTCAGTTTGGCGACCACTATGCCTTGGGTTTCATGTGTGGCTTGTCTTTGCCTTTGGTTACCTTTTGGGGACGGATTCTGAGTTGGCTTTCGGGTTGGTTGGGATCCCAGTTTTCTTAAGTTTGAATGGTGAAGCTTGTTACGTTTCTGAGTTGGCTTTTACGTAAGTGCATGATGGATGAATGTTAGACTTAAGCGCGTGTTGGGGAAACCGCTCAAGTCCCAGCGCCCTTTGAGGCGCCGGCGCAACACGCAAGCAGGAAGTCAAAAGTTGAAAAGGGCCATTTCAGGGGAGATCTTCTATGGAGCAGTTGGTCTTCATTTTGGGATGGCCACCTTCGGAACTGAAACTCACTGAGCATGGGCGATATCCAGAATCTGTGCGGCAGATTTGCAGTTCAAGTACTCGCACGTGAACAACAACGAAATGACTCAATGCTTGAAAAGGATGGATGGCTAGCCTGTTTCTTGTATTAGTTTCATTTACGACAACGCCCACCAGACGCAAGCAGGAAGTCAAAAGTTGGAAAGGGCAATTTTAGGGGAGATCTTCTATAGCAGTTGGTCTTCATTTTGGGACGGCCACCTTCGGAACTGAAACTCACTGAGCATGGGTGATATCCAGTATCAGTTGGGTTTTTCCTCAAAGGGGAAAAAGACTAGGATCCTCTTCAGAGATTGGCAACAAGTTGGATCGAGCCATAATCCTAGCAGATGGGAAGCAAAGTGTTGGAAAGGCTTTTTGTCCGAAGAACTCTACTCTAAGTCCGATCAGCTGATTTATTAAGTGGAGGGGAACTATCACACACACCTCTCTCTTGGGGCAAATTTTGAATGAAAGTTGATCAAAATGGGGGCAAATTCAAGGTGACCTAGCCATACTCACACGAGGAGACTGGCGAACTTTGGACCTAATAAGTTGACAAGTTTTTGTTGTGGAAAGGAAAGTTTGTTATAGGCTTTCTCTGGACCAGCAATGATGAGGAAACATATGAGTACGCTGGCTTGTGTTACGTGTAAGGCAGCTGATCAATGAAGGAACTGTGAAAGTTGAGTCTTGCATGAGAGACTTGGTATTTCGAACGGACGCTAAGGGACAGTTCGCGTTGAGATCGGATTAGTGCAAACTCTGGGTGCATGTTTCTGATTCAAAGAGAGCTACTTGAAGCCAAGCTCGATGTACACTTCTTGTTTTGACTGTGAGGCAACTAACCAGTGATGGAATTGTGAAAGTGAAGTTTTGCGCGACGGACATGGTGCTTCAAACAAACGCGAAGAGATAGTTCGGATGCGGATCAAACTGGTGCGACCCTTTGGCTTTCCACAAGGTCAATGGTTACATTTGGGCTGATTCAAAGAGCCTTCAAGCTAAGTGAGAGGTGCATTGCGGAGTACTCAATCTTTGCCTACCTTAAAGAGCCAAGATGGAAAAGTATCAAGATCAGGCTTGGACAAGGAGAGAAATCAAGGTGCAGAAGCAACAAGGCACGGAGTGGACCATAAAGTGGGCAATCAAACGATAAATCCTTCGGCTCAGGGAGCCTTGATACCTGTGCAGAACTGAACAAATCTGGAGCTCAGGGAGCTCAACACAAAGTGCATCAAGGACAAATCAGGAGCTCAAAGGAGTTCCAAAGTCGAAAGTCAGAAGCGACAGGGGCGAACATTTCAAAGAAAGGCCTCTGTCACCAGTTAATAAGGTTCTCGGGTTTTACGAAAGTGATATCAAATCTACGCTTTTCCCAGACAAAGATATATTTTCAAGTTATGTAATTTTTCAGTACAAAGAGCCGAGCCTCCGACTTGTGGTGTGCCAGCTTCAATGTTAATAAAAAGTGGCCAGTAAATTGAGTACTGTGCCAAGTAGCTTAAATGTATAGTTATTTTAATTGGGAGACACCTTTACTTTAATCTGACATCTGATGAGGACATTAGATTTTATAAAGGTGGGGTGGATGTTGTAAAGCTACCTTTACAAGCGTTACTTCCGGCGCCATCGGCGCCAGCTATGTCCCCGGCGCCAGCAGCGCCCCTGCTGCTCCCGGCGCCAATGGCGCCGGCGCCGCTCCCGGCGCCACTGTGACCAGAATCCAGCCGGCGCCAAGTTCCTATGGCTGAAAATCTTTGATCGGTTCTAGCGAAGTCCAGAGAGCTCAGATCGATGTGCAATCACCTCACACGATCTAGGCATGATTAAAGGAAACCTGGGGATCAATAAAATCTAGAGAGAGAAAATGACTTTCTAGAAAGAGAAAATCCTAGAGAGAGAAAAACGTGCTTTACCAGCTTGGATAGAGTGCTTGGTTTGAGGGGGGTGCCGAGTCACACCAATACTATAGGGGAGTGCGGGTTGTGACTCAGGGCGAGCTCCAACCAAGTCTCAGCCTCCCTTGCTGGAATGTTGTCATCGCTCTTGCCTTGGCATGCTAGCGCCCCGGAGACTAGGGTCAGTCACACACTTGAAATGTAACCTTCTCAGATTTATCAATAAAGTGGGATTTTTCTCAAACTGACTCTGATTACCTTCTGGGTTTCAGTGTTCGGTAAAAGCGCCAGTTGTAAGGCCGCTTTCAAAATTTTTAACTTGGCACATAGCTGAGGGTCGTATCCCGGGACGCCAGCGGTATGCCGTCGGGACCATTCGGTTCGTGGCGCCAGCGGTATGCTGTCGGGATTATTTGGTCCAGAAACTGGTTGTTTCCATATCTGTCGCGGCTTGTGGTTCTGAGTGTTCCTTGCATGAACGTGAATGGGTTAAGCTCTTGGGGAACGGGCTCTAACCTGTCGGTTGAGTTGGATGGCTTGCTTGGGTGGATGTTACCTGTTTATGGCTGTCCAGTCTGGCGTGGCGCCAGGTTGGCTTCCAGCGCTCGTGACGAAGCTTTCAGTTGGTTAAGTCTGATGTAAGTCAGACCGCTTGCTTGGAATGGATGTTACTCGTTTGTAACGAAGCTTCGAGTTGGTTAAGTTTGATGTATGTCGGGCGGCTTGCTTGGAGGGAAGTCACCCACATCGGGACCCTCGATCTAGCATGGCGCCAGGTTGGATCTCAATGTTGGTCCTCGGAACTTCAAGTTGGTTAAGTCTGATCGTTGTTGGCGAGTTGGCTGCTTGTATGTCAAGTGGGTTCGGATGGCAAGAGTTGAAGGCTGGGAAGCTAAGTCGTGGTTCCCGGCTCCCTTTGGGATGCCTGCGCTACAGCAGTCCCCATGTAGCCGACCTGTCAGATTCTCCTGACGCTTTGAACTTTTCAGTTCCACAGGCGACTATTCCCATTGAAGGTCCAAGCTCTTCTACCTCTGACGAACAACAAATGAATGGTGGATCAGAAGATGATGATGGTGCAGTTCAGCAACTACAGTATGATAGAAATGATCAACTTCCAAAATTACCCAAAAGATCTTCAAAGACTAGCAGACCACCCAACCGGTATATCGACGAGTCTGCAGTCTATCTTGTTCAGGAACCGACATCTATCCAAGAGGCACTCAGTCAGCCTGACTCAGATCTCTGGAAAGAAGCTATGGACAAAGAGTATTCATCTCTTATCAAGAACTAGACATGGACAATTGTCGAATTACCTACTAGCAAAAACGTAGTTGATTGCAAATGGATTTTCAAAGTCAAGTACAATGCAGATGGAAGCATCAACAAAAGGAAGGCACGACTAGTAGCCAAAGGTTTTTCTCAAGTATACAACGTCGATTACACTGAGACCTTCACTCCAGTAGTCAAGCATTCTTCTATTAGACTTTTGTTATCATTTGTTGAGGCAGTAGATTTGGAAATACATCAAATGGATGTACAGACGTTATATCTCAATGGAGTTATCAAAGAAGACATTTACATGCTGCAACTGGAAGGTTATATTATCGAGGGTAAGCACAATCATGTTTGTAAACTCCATAAGGCACTTTATGGCTTGAAGCAATCTACTCGAGCATGGTTTCAAAGTGTGAAAAATGCAAAAATAAGCTTGGTAGAGGCCAAAAATCTTGTATATAGATAAACACACATGTGTGGAGCCTGTTCCCACGTGTGAAAATAATGTACTTGTCATGTACCATAATCGTATAGGTTGTACATATGATTTAATTCAAGTTCTAGTGGCTAAAAAGGCCAAAAACTAGTTTTCTAGACATATGACACATGGCATCAATCTATTGATTGCATGAGCCACATCCTTTGGTTAGGTGTCATATCACATGTGTAGAGGACATCTCATATGTGTGGAATAAACTAAAGTAGGCGAATTTTGACTTCTAGAAGATCTCCAAGTAGATCTCCATATAGAAGGAAAATGGACCAAAAGTGCTCAAAATAGAAGGTTTTGTCCAAGTGTCAGTTTTGCATGATGAATCATCATATGACAAAGCACCTTCACACATGTGGGATCACAGGGATGATCAGTACCACGAGCTCTCACTTATTGTATATATAGAGCCACATTTGGCCGTAATCATTGTGAGACACCAATCTTGGTTTTGGAAGCAATTTTGGGTGATTCTCTCCATTTGTCTACATTTGTTTTGATTGTTTTGAGGTTCTATCAATGTGTACTTGATTTTCAGGTTGGAGTCCAATCTCAGACAGTGTTTCATGTGAAAAATACAGATCCTAAGTGGATCTAAACTCCAAGATCATTGGCTTGAATGCTTGCACTCCAAACTACATAAGCTAGGAATTGGCAACACATTCTATGCTACCTAGAATGCAAAGAACTTGATCAAAAAGCATTTATCACAAATGGAAACTTCCATAAACATCAAGTGCGGCCCAAAATAGCATTATACAGTCCATAATACATCAACCTACCACTTTTGGAAAGCACCTAAGATCATACACACAAAGCTTGAACTCAATCACTACACAATGCCAACAATGGAAGGAGAACCCAATAGAAAAATCTCTCATTAAGCAAATGAATACAATGGATCTGCTCCAACCTGTTTCTCCACGGCCTACCTGCTATATATAGCTGAGAGAGATGACTCTCTCTCCTCTCTCTAGACCCTCCTTACCTAAAATATGCCCTATATAGGTAAAATTGGCATATATGTCCAAAATACATGAAAATGGACTCATTTCGAAGGTCTTGAAGTTTGACACTTCTTCATACTGAAAAAATACACTTACTAAAAATATCTAGACCTGTTTCACACGTGTGAAAAGTCAGATCCTAAACTATGTGCCATTTTTAGCAATTTTGGCCTAAAACTAGACAAGGAAATGTTGACAATTTTCACACTCCCTCTTCGACTTAACTTGCTAGTTTTACAACACTACTTTGTTCCAACTTAAGAATGATCTCCATCATCAGAATAGATCTCTTCTCAAGGATCCTAATATGTACAAAATAGGACACAACATAATTGATATAGATAATAGTGTCCATATAGGATGCTTCACTATTTCTTACATCAATTTTACATAGAATCATAAAAATGGTACATGTAAAAGAACATAGAATCTCAATTAATGAATTCCTCCATGTATCCATCTCTGGTTTCTCTTGCCTTTGTAGATCTTCAATCCATGAAAGCCTTTGAGTGAATGAATGCCAAAAAAATGTGTTCCCTACTCCATTTGAATGACCAAAACCTGAACTTGAAATACTTGAAGTACCTCCACAAGATTTGCACACAACGCTTGATCCTACAATGTCAACAAGTTGCCAATTTGCCAACACTAGAATACTAGATCTTGAACTTTGTTCAAAAGAAAACATATTGACCACTTCAATACCTTTCAAGATCTGAATGAATTCATGTACTTGATCATACAAACCAGCAATGATAACTATTCCATCTCCAAGATCCAAAGGATGCAAAACTATGGAACTAGTTTTATTGAAATTTGACAATTTCAACACATTGACATAACAATGTTCATACATGAGATTAGGCAAGTGAGGTAGAGTAAGAAGACACTTCCTTGCAGCTCCAAAGACCTTACTTGAACCTTCAAGAACCTGTAAAAACAGATCCAAAATGCCTTGACCATTTGTCTCTTCTTTGATGCTTTTCACTAGCTTCGAATTGCCACTTGTCTCTTGGTGTTGATGAAGCAATCCAAGATCAACCTCTTGATCTTCCAATAAGACATCAAAGATCTTGCATATGTGAACATCTTCAGATCTGAAACTCTGAAGATACTCCCTCTCAAACACATGATTAAGATCCCACAAGATCTCATCAATGCTCAAATTTGACCCTTCACTATAGTTAGTGAAAACAATGCCACCATCATAAACCAAAAGATAGATTCCAACATTTCCATTTAACATGAAGTAGAGTAGGTGAAGATGAGTATCAAACCTAATCAAAACAGCCCTCTTGAGTTCATAACAAACCTCAATAAGCTCACCAATGATATCTCCCTTGCCTTGAAGAAGTTGCCACTTGAGTTGCTCCATGTAGTCTTCTTCAACCAACCTTTTGCCATCTTGACCATGAATGAACAATCCACCACAATCATAGAATGCTTTGAGTTGATGAAGAGATGTTAGATCCATGCTTTGGATCTTCCCAAGAACCACTCTTCCATTGCCCTTTCCTTCACAAGACTCCCTCTTAATGCTAGCACCACAAAAGTTAGAAACCTCCCTCTTGATAGTTGCACCATAAGAAGTAGAAGACTCTTGAATATTAGAAGCCAAGAAAAGAATCCTTAGTACCTTCAACATAAGAGTGATTGAAGTACTCTCTCTTTTCAAACATGAACTTCTACTCAATGATTTAGGTAATGAGTCATATGATAATGATTCTTCCTCACTATCGTTCATAAAAACATCATTCAAAGTACATCCTACTTTGAACACTTCACATACTTCTCTTCCTTTTGACTTGTGATCTCCCTCACCAAGTCTCATGATAGAAACCTTTGATCTACTCTTTTTATGAAGAAATGTGACACCACTTGTTGCACAAATGACTTTATCACAAAAAGATGTAAAAGAACCATTTCCTTCAAGCATGCTCAAAGCACCATCATCTTTTCTCACATGATTACATACATCAATATGAAAAGAATTAGAAGAACAACCATCTTCTTGCAAAGAATGACACTTAGCATCTCCATCTTTTTCCATATGAACAAACAAGTCATTAGCAACAATCACTTCCAAAGAAGAATCTTCATCAACTCCATTGATGAAGTTAGCTCCTTCCTTACCTTTTCCATTTTTGCACTTGCCATCTAGTTCCATTGAAGAGCCACCAAGACTTGAAAATCTATGAGTAGAAGAGTTCAAACATGATACTAATTTAGCACCACATGACTCCATTTGACTAGTAGGTAGCACTAGTCCATCTTCAAGATCCAATGGATCCAAAAAATTGACCATAGATTCACCAAAGCTTGCCAAGTTAGCACAACAATTATCATCTCCAAGAAGTACATTAGATCTCAACCTAGATCTAGCATTTTGTTTCTTATGGCATTCATTTGCAAAATGTCCTTTCACTCCACAATAAAAACATTTGAACTTGGACTTATCTTGCTTCCTACTTTGCAAAGAAGAAGAATGCTTTCCATGCTCCAAACTACCTTGCTTGGACCACTTGCCTTTGAACTTGCCCTTTGTGAAAAGAGCTTCTTCATCTCCACCTTGTGTTGATGCACCACCACCTTTGGCTTGCAACCTATGCTCTTCAGCCACCAAGATCTCTTGCAAGTCATTGACACTTGGCAAGGACTTTTGTATAGCAAAGCATTGTACAAGGTTAGAATGTTCATCAAGCAAACCATTCAACATGACTTGAACTAGTTCCCCATCCTTTATGCTTTCATCTATGCATGCTAGATCATCATTCAAGGATTTAACCTTCAAGACAAATGAATGTGCACTCTCTCCCTCTCTTTGACAACTTTGGAAGATTTGCCTTCTTAGGGTGAGAACCCTAGATGTGGATTTGGACTCATAGATCTTCTTCAAAGCATTCCATGCTTCACTTGAAGAAGTACATTTACCAACTTCTTTAAGAAGTTCATTGGTAACATTCATCTTTATGATATGTAAGGCTCTTTTAGCCCTTCTATCAAAATTTAGTTGCTCTTGAAGAATTAGAGGTCTTTCTTCAATTCCCACAACTATATCCATTAGCTCATTCAACTCTAGTAAAGACTCCATCCTCACTTTCCAAGTTGAATAGTTTGTAGAGTTTAACCTCTCTTTAGCTTCCAACATGATTCCACCATTGGATGTCATGATGCTAAAATCTTCTTGTGTCCTTAGGCTCTGTTCTAATGCACCTAGCACTCTCCTTTCTCTCAATAAATGAAGAAGGAGAAGATCTTAAAAGATTTAGAACCCTAAATGACCTCTATCTTGAAACTATTTGGCTTTCAAGCATAGAAAGGAAGATTGAAACACATGCAACACTTTGCACACACTAAGAATGGATTACAAACTCAAACCAACCTGAACACACTCTTGCTTAAGCTCTCAAACTTTCCATCAAGTGACCAAATCAAGTTATGGTGTAAAGAGTTACTTGCATTCTTAGAAAATACCCAAAACTAGGATGCCAAAATTACCTAGTAATGAACAAACTTGATCAACATATGATCACCACACTAAGATATTGATTCAACCTGTAAAACCACATGTAAACCACACTTCTAAAAGTTTATAAACTCCAGCAAGTGATAAATACAAGATTTAGAGGTGAATGAATGAGCACACTTAGTGAATCACAAGACTAGCTTCACTATCTTGTCAAATCTTGGTGTTTAGATGTAGATCTAAGATCACTTCACATGAGAATGTTCCTCAACCTGTTAAGAACCTGAAAACACACTTGCATAATGGTTAACACCTTCCAGCAAATGCTCCAATCAAATTACATAAGGAGAGTTACTTACATGCTCAACAAAGTACACCAAAATTTATGCCAAAATTGATGACAATCTTTACAATATGCTCTTCACAATGGAGCTTACAATATGTTCACCCAAAAAAGGGGATCTTTCATCCAAATGGGAGCTTTGCTCAGCCTTTAGGAGAATTACAACTCACTCAAAAGAGCATTTGTCATCCACTTAAGGAGAAGTTTCATCCACTTAAGGAGAGTGTTCATCCAAGAATGGAGATTGTCAACAATAGGATTGAAAAGAACATTGTTAGTATTGAATATGCACAAGCCTCACAATCACAAATGATTAGGTGTTATGATCTGATCCAAAATAGTTTCTTTTCAGCCTCTGATCTTCAATAGACCTGAAATATGCTTTTGATCCACAAGTTCAACTCACAAAACAAAGGTTAGTAAGATTTGATCAACAAAGCAATGCAAAATCATGCTAGAACTTGATCAAACATCCAAATATCACCAAAAATGGAATACTTACTGTAAATAGAAGCCAACCAGCTCTGATACCATGTGAAAAATACAGATCCTAAGTGGATCTAAACTCCAAGATCATTGGCTTGAATGCTTGCACTCCAAACTACATAAGCTAGGAATTGGCAACACATTCTATGCTACCTAGAATGCAAAGAACTTGATCAAAAAGCATTTATCACAAATGGAAACTTCCATAAACATCAAGTGCGGCCCAAAATAGCATTATACAGTCCATAATACATCAGCCTACCACTTTTGGAAAGCACCTAAGATCATACACACAAAGCTTGAACTCAATCACTACACAATGCCAACAATGGAAGGAGAACCCAATAGAAAAATCTCTCATTAAGCAAATGAATACAATGGATCTGCTCCAACCTGTTTCTCCACGGCCTACCTGCTATATATAGCTGAGAGAGATGACTCTCTCTCCTCTCTCTAGACCCTCCTTACCTAAAATATGCCCTATATAGGTAAAATTGGCATATATGTCCAAAATACATGAAAATGGACTCATTTCGAAGGTCTTGAAGTTTGACACTTCTTCATACTGAAAAAATACACTTACTAAAAATATCTAGACCTGTTTCACACGTGTGAAAAGTCAGATCCTAAACTATGTGCCATTTTTAGCAATTTTGGCCTAAAACTAGACAAGGAAATGTTGACAATTTTCACATTTCACATGTGTGACACCATAAAGTACACTTACCTTCAATTAATGATTGTTCTTGTTAGGATTTTGTGTCTAGAATTGATCTAGATTGATCTTAATCTGAAGTAGATTGATAGATCAAGTAATCTGACAACCAATCCCTCTTGAGGATCAGATTAGGATCCACTCTTGGTCCCTTTTGTACTTTTTGCACATGGTATCAGAGCCTAGTACAAGAGGTTTTGTTGAAATTGATAGGGTTAATCCAAATCAAAGCCAAAATTAGCAGTTTTTTGGAAACTAGTCAAATTTTGGGTAGCGAGTTGGATTTGATAGATATTCTCAAAATTTTTAGACCAGAACTTGTTGTGGGCTGTAGGAACTCTTTTCACACGTGTGAGGCCGTACAGCTCCGGTTTTGGCTAGAAAATTCCAAAATTTGTACAATTTGACTCACACACCCAATTTGAGAGATTTTTGGTGCAAAATCAAGCATTTTCTATAGAGAATCTAATCCCTTGATTAGTTCTTGGATTAGATCAGCCAAGAAATTAAATTTTAAGCTTGAAATAGGTGCATTAATTGATCATCTCTGATTTTTTGAGTGCATGTTGAAGTTGAGAGAGATTTTGCTAAAAATCATAGATTAAGGAGTGATATGCAAGGTGAGAGGTTGAAATCCATTGTACCATCACTCTAGATTTGTTCAAGAGTGATAGGGTCATGTTTAGAAGCATCAATTTGCTAGAAAACATATTTGGATCTGTCCTCCAAGTGAAACCTTTGAGAGTTTCTAGTGCATATAGAGCATCTATGCAAATATTTTGTAGAATTTGACATAGATTGGCTTAAATTGAGAGTTCTAGAAAAGAGATTGAGATCCAAGTCACATTGTTCAACCCTACTCAATTTGTTTGAGTGATTGTAAGGTTTGAAAAGAGTCATTAAGGTGTCTATGACAAATGTGTAGAGAGAGATCCAATTTTCTAAGAGTTCCTTCCTTTGTAGAGGGCAAGATCTAGAAGCTCATTTTGTGTTGTTATTGGTGGAGAGTTTGTCTTCTTCTAAGTGATCAAATCTTTCTAAGTGGCATTAGCTCTTTGAAGAACAATATCTTAGTGAGAAAAATCACAACTTTTGATTTTCAAATTCATTCCAAGTCTTAAAAGGTAGAGTAATTGGTGGAATCCAATAGGAGTGATTGAATTCAATTTGTTGAGCAAAAATTGACATAGAATGTATGAAACTCAAATTAGTTCTATTCAACTTTCTTTGTGAGAGTGTGAGGGTCAATTTGTGATCCCATTGGATGTCTAGAATGAGGAGTCCATATTTTGAGTATTCATGCATGGTTGAGATCTTTGTGAATCTCTAGTTGTCTAAATTTTTTAAGCTTTGTGAAAAATTGATGGTATAGTTTGTTGTCAAATCAAATCAAATTCATTCTAAATCTCAAGAGTGAGATTATTTGGGTCAAGAGTGAGTCCAAAAGAAGTGATCAAGTTTGATTTTCATGTATTTGAAACAAAACCCATCTTTTGTTCAAGAATCTTAAGCAAGGTAGGAATAGTGACATTGAATCTACCATCGTTGATAGTAGATGTTGTAACGTATAGCTTGATATGTAGTTATGGTTGAGGTACTATAACCTGATGACCTCTCGGAGCAAGAGATTAAGAACCGAATCTCTATCTGGATTTCCGATTCCTAGATGTATTTTGTATTGGCACATTGGAAATTTTATCAGCATGTGGAAAGACAAATAGATTTGAGGTTGCAGAAATGGAGAAAAATTGTCAATTCTTTGTGTTGGTTGCTCTTGGTTGGACATTGTAGCAGATGACAGAATATCAGTTTCGCTTTTCTCTTACAAGGACTCATGTCATATTAGTGTCTTTTTACATTATGGAGCTGGTGTAGTGCGTGGTAATGTAGAAGTTCGCAAGAAACTTCTCAAGTGAGCAACAGGTTGAGCGGTTGGGTGCTATGGTGCTCGTGTTGTGTTGTTGTGAGGATCCTATCGGGAGTCATAACTAACTTGTCGGGCAGGTAGGATCTTGTTGGGTTGTTTTGGACAGTCTTTGAAACTGTGTTTTCTGACACAGTCGGGACATTCAGCATGGTACCTGGTCTTGACTGGACAATCAACCATGAAGTGGCCAGTTTCACCACAGATGAAACATCTGTTGTTCAATGGCCCTTGTATAACGGCATAGCCATCTTGTATGGCTAATGGTTCTGGACTTTCAGATGGATATTCAAGATAAGTCAAGGAATGTCCAGATTGTGACAATTGTTCTTCATATTGTTGGACTATATGTGCTTGGATAGGCTGATATGAAGGGCAAGCATCAACAGGATGCGTAGCTCGGCAGTGTGGGCACCATATTGTTTTTTGTCTATACGGTACCTATGCAGGGTTTGACTGACCAAACATACTGTTTTGAGATTTCACAAGGGGGCTCAAGTTGAGATTTTGTAAGGGGGCTCTGATTGAGATTTAACAGAGGGGCTCCGGTTGAGATTTCACAAGGGGCTCCAGTTGAGATTTCACATAGGGGGCTCCGATTGAGATTTTGTATGGAGGCCTTGGTCGAGAATGGAAGTGTGAGGAGATAGGAGGAGCGTGAGCATGTGTGTTGACAAGTCAGAATTTGTTCTGGTGTTCTAATTTGTTGGAGTTGAATGTGCAGTGGAGTTGGCTTTGTTAGGAGAAGGGAGTAATCTGATGGAGCACGTCTACAGGAGCGTGAGAGTTTTGTGTTAAAATTGTCGCAGGAGCGTCCGGACTTGGCGTTGAATGAAATCCAGCTCTGTTAGTGCGTTTGCTAACAATGAGACAACCAACGGATTTGCGAGTGTATCAGCCAGTGGATTTGGGTAATGATGTAGCCATTGATGTGGCTCTGTCCAGTTTGTAAAAACTCAGGTGTGTGGAAAGATTGGGATTTTGTTTGCAGGGATCTGAACAGGGACAATGTTGCAATTCTTATGGATTTAGAATGCATTGGAGTTCAAGTGGCAACGGTGTCAAATGTTGGCAGATTTCACACCTTTAGAATCTGTTTACTGTTCTTTTTCTTACTTCTTGCGTACAGAACTATTTCTGCCTGTCACCAGGCATGTTTAGGCATTTTTTTGAAAGTTAGCGTTCTTATTCAAGGCCCAAATCAGGTAGAAAGAGACTGGAATCAATGTAGTATTAATGTCCTGCCTGTCAGAGAACAATCCAAGTCCGTCTCTCTTGAATCGTGTCACATGCAATCAATTCATCATGTAACCAAAACGCTCAACCAAATGATCAAAATGCAGTCCAGGTGAACAACCATGAAATCTACTTCTACCTTGTTGCAAAATGAACTGAAATCAGATCCTAAGCACTACTATACTTGCATAATCGACAAAACAAGAACAAGAACTAATCTACAACATTTTAGAGGTCCAAGAATCAAGAAACAAACCAGTCTTTTGATCCTTGGACATTCCAAGGACATCAAGAACTAGAATGTTGGAGGATATGCAAGATTTATGCCACATTTCTAGCCTATTTAGTTTACTTGGATGCTGATTCCTACATTAATCCACAAAAAAAAATGAAAACTAATCCACTCTAAGTCCACAAACACACACTATATGAATGGAAGAGCATGATCATAGGGGCATCACTCAAGAAAACCATCATGATCAAGGAGCTTAGTGTAGCATCAAACTCATAAAAAATCTTCTTATTAAGCATGGAGTAGATACGATGCAAAAAGCTCCTCTTCACAAAGAGGGAGTCTCTTAAATAAGCAAGAGAGCTCCTTAGGTGGCATCCTAGTGAAATTTCCACATTTCACAAATTACAAGTGAAATAATGCTCTCCACTAAAGGTCACCATCAAAAGGTGGTTCACTCTACTTTCTTTAAGAGGGGTCTACTTGCATTTATTACATTTGCCTAGAAATACTAGTTTCTACATGGTTATTCCATCTTCCGGGATTCACCATGAGGCTTACACAGTTCTGGCTTGTCATTACTAACTAGTATTCCTCGGCTCTCAGTCTTCGTTCGTCTCATCTTCTCAGAGACCTCCTTGGTCTAAGGTGAGAGGTGCTCTTGAGTTGCTCTGTCCGAATATCTTGGAGATTTGTTAGAATCAGCCAACAATAGTAGCTCGAAGATATCTCATGGCTCTGATAAGAGCCTTCCAATGTGTCATACCAGGATTAGCTATAAACTGACTGAGAGAGCTGATCGCAAAAGCTATGTTTGGTCTGGTACAGATCATGGCGTACATAAGAGATCCTACAATAGAGTGGTTAGGATACTCACGCACCTGCTGTTTCTCATGAATTGTTTGGGGACACTGGTCCTTTGACAATTTGAGTCCTTGTTCCATTGGCGAGAGACTAACTTGCAATTGATCAGATTGCATCTGACTAACATGTTGTAGATGTACCTTTGTTGTGTAATGTAGATCAACTTTTGTTTTTTGTCTCTGTGGATTTGTATACCAAGGAAAAAATGAGCTTTGCCTAGATCAATCATGTCGAATTCGGAAGATAGCATTGTCTTCTCCTCTTTTATCAGATCGGTACTGTTGCTGAAAAAATGTATCATCCACGTATAATGTGATAATGATAAAAGACTGTTGCACTGCATTGAAGTAAACATTTGAATTTGAAGAGCTAGGCATAAAGTCGTGATCAATGAGGAAAGTATTGATCCTTTGTGTGCAAAAAGTACAAAAAGGACCAAGAGTGGATCCTAATCTGATCCTCAAGAGGGATTGGTCGTCAGATTACTTGATCTATCAATCTACTTCAGATTAAGATCAATCTAGATCAATTCTAGACACAAAATCCTAACAAGAACAATCATCAATTGAAGGTAAGTGTACTTTATGGTTTCACAAGTGTGAAACACTGTCTGAGTACGGACTCCAACCTGAAAATCAAGTACACGTTGATATAACCTCAAAATAATCAAAACAAATGTAGACAAATGGAGAGAATCACTCAAAATTGCTTCCAAAACCAAGATTGGTGTCTCACAATGATTATGGCCAAATGTGGCTCTATATATACAATAAGTGAGAGCTCATGGTACTGATCATCCCTATGATCCCACATGTGTGAAGGTGCTTTGTCATATGATGATTCATCATGCAAAACTGACACTTGGACAAAACCTTCTATTTTGAGCACTTTTGGTCCATTTTCCTTCCATATGGAGATCTACTTGGAGATCTTCTAGAAGTCAAAATTCGCCTACTTCAGCTTATTCCACACATGTGAGCTGTCCTCTACACATGTGATATGACACCTAACCAAAGGATGTGGCTCATGCAATCAATAGATTGATGCCATGTGTCATATGTCTAGAAAACTAGTTTTTGGCCTTTTTAGCCACTAGAACTTGAATTAAATCATATGTACAACCTATACGATTATGGTACATGACAAGTACATTATTTTCACACATAGGAATAGGCTCCACACATGTGTGTTTATCTATATACAAGATTTTGGGCCTCTATCAAGCTTAATTTTGCATTTTTCACACTCCTCCTCAAAACTCTAGCTTGGTAAATCTAACTTGATGGAAAACGTGATGATCTTGAACTTGACTCCATGGGCTGAATTGGTCTTTGCTGGTTCAAAAGGTGTGAAGATCAGCCAATGAGCTTGATGTTGATCTGAAATCACCATATCCATGATAGTGCTTCTTTGATGTTGACATCTTTGATGAGCTTGAGAGCTTTGCACCATCCTAGCACCTCCAAAATTGATTCCTTCCAAATTTCATGTAGATGCTTGACTTTGAGGCTTGCTCCTTCTTCATGTGCATGCTCCTTCATGAGAAAATAAATATTTCTTCCTGATTTATTAGGATCACAAAGATCTAACATCATGTTACCACGATCTAGAGAATTAGACTCATCCAAATTGGCAAGACTATGCATGCTATAATAACAAAGTGTTTGCATCATATCTTCATGCTTGTTTACCATGCTAATCTCTGATCCAATGAGGCTAAATACTTCATTATGGAGATAAGTGTCTTTAGAAGATGATTCACTTACTCTCATAAAGAGTTTACAATTTGCCTCAATACAAATTTTCAAACTATGAGTGAACAAATCACTTTTGCTCTTACACGACTCAAGAGCATACATCTGATGAAATAACCATTTGTTTTCTAATTGATTTAAAATCAATTTCAACATTTTAAGAACATCATTTATGTTCTCAAGAGAGACTTCATACTCAACTAGTATGGCTTTACTCCAATTTTGAGATACAATGATCTCACTAAAGCAAATTGATTTATTAAATGACATAAGAGAAGTAAGTATGAGATGTATACCACATGAAATATGCTCCTCTTTCCCTTGAAATGTGAGCCACATGGGCTCAACCATGTTTCTTGAGTTTCTTTTTGGAATCTCAACTTGAGAAGGTCTCTCCTCCTCAATCCTAGGCACACTTGAACCTTGAGATGATTCTTTAAGATCCTCTTCATGGTGCTCCTTCTCGATAAGATCGAAACAAATTTAGTTAAAATTTGTTCAATATTTAGTCTCGTCACATGTTAGACGTGTTTTCAACTACGTGTTCCACACGTTGATCCAATCCTGAGCATGAACAGTTACCAGCAACAACATCCCCACCAACAGATTTTTGGGTCTGGGAGCGGGGAGGGGGGGGGAGGAGTGGATCTACTTGGATCCACTGGAGCAGTTATGCTGCCAGCAACAACATCAGTAAGATCAACAGCCAAGGTCACGAATCAAAGAGGATAAAGACAAGGCTAAGCAAGCAGATGGGCAATCTAAAGAGACTCAATCAGAAGAAGTACCCCAGTCACGATGAAGATCCTTCAGAAAGGGAAACACAAGCATTGGAAAATCAATCTCCTTCAACCAGCCTCTTGCCATACTTCTGCGCCCATTCTCATGCCTATCGTTCACACCATCTACTGATGTCACCACCTCCACCCTACCTTCCATCTGTTTGTTTATCATCATTTCACTGTTCTTTTAAGAAATCTCCAATTTTTTATAGTCTTACCGAAGCAGCTAATAGATCATTGCAAGTGTCTTGCGGAGACCAACTACCACCTACGTTGGTTGTTCAGCCAGAAAAGATCTACAGAAGTAGACAAAGCAACTAGAGGAAATAAAGAGGAAGATCCAAAAAGCTGAGGAGGAAAGGACAAAAGTTAAGCAATAGTTGAGTCAGACCGATCTTGATCAAAAGAGATTCTCTGGAGCGATGATAGTTGATTCCCCTCCTATGAAGCCCAAAGAGATCCAAAAGTAACGGATCAAAAGAAAGAGCTGTAGAAAAAGAAAGGTGAAGACAATCGTGAACTTGCAAAATAAAGTGAGCTCCTCACCCAACAAGTGTTGGTCAAATCTTGACATTTCAAGGGTCCAAGGCTGCAACTGTAGAACTATCAATTCCTTCACCTTGCCACCAAGCCTTCATCATGTTTCCTTACCATTACCAAACCGTCCACCCAAATTTGTTCCTATCACCAATTTTGATGAGTCCATCCCCATGAGATTGATAATCGAAGTTTGTGCAACTTGCAGATCAAAGGTTTTCCTTGAGACTGGAACTTCAACTAAGAGAAGAACCACAGAAACACCCAGAAGAAAATGGAAGATACAGTCCTCCCAGAAGTTAGTACCTGCCAAGAAACTAGAGATGAAACCGTCAATGGCAGATACAATTGGTAAGAAAGAAGACACGCGGGAAGCACTCGAGCATGCAAGTTGTGCAGCTGTTGGGAGCTCTCCAAATTTTTAGAATCTCAACCAATTGCAGCAATAAGGCATTCTAGTTAAATTGCGACAATTTGCAAAAATAATTTTTGATAAAGATTGACAACAATAAACACTTGGTTTTATGTAAGCGAATGAGGATCTACGCTTTTCCAAGTGTCGATCGAAGACGCCAATGCGAAAGTGGAGCGACATCATCTAATATGAGTTGCAGTGGGTCTTGCAATACATTAGGGGTGGGATGATGTTGGCTGATTCTGACGAATCCCCAAGATACTTGGATAGAGCAACTCAAGAGCACCTCTCACCTTAGACCGAGGAGGTCTCTGAGAAGGTGAGACTAACGAAGACTGAGAGCCAAGGAATACCAGTTAGTAATGACAAGCCAGAACTGTGTAAGCCTCATGGTGAATCTCGAAAGATGGAATGACCATGTAGGAGCTAGTATTTCTAGGCAAATGTAATAAATGCAAGTAGACCCCTCTTAAAGAAAGTAGAGTGAGCCACCTTTTGATGGTGACCTCTAGTGGAGAGCATTATTCCACTTGTAATTTGTGAAATGTGAAAATTCCACTAGGATGCCACCTAAGGAGCTCTCTTGCTTATTTAAGAGACTCCCTCTTTGTGAAGAGGAGCTTTTTGCATCGTATCTACTCCATGCTTAATAAGAAGATTTTTCATGAGTTTGATGCTACACTAAGCTCCTTGATCATGATGGTTTTCTTGAGTGATGCCCCTATGATCATGCCCTTCCAATCATATTGTGTGTGGTTGTGGACTTAGAGTGGATTAGTTTTCATTTCTTGTTTGTGGATTAATGTAGGAATCAGCATCCAAGTAAACTAAATAGACTAGAAATGTTGTGCATTTGTGCATTCCTCAAAATCACAATTGGTTAAAGAAGGGTGGCCTATAGAACTATTGATGTACGCTGCATTGTTGCCATGTACATCTGGGCGTCCATCAATGTACATACGATTTGCCTTTGTAACTATCTTTCCTTGCAAGTGCCTTTCCTCCAATGAACATGCATTAGCATTCAAACCATATATTTGCATCTTCCATTGGTGACGACACAAAGTGTGCCAATCACCCCAATTGTATTGGGGTCCTGCATACGGCATCAATGTGATGGCACTATTCAAGGAAACTTCAATGCTCATCAATGAAAATATTCCCAATCCGGCATTTGGAAAATGCTCACTAGGTTTAATTATGTACATATGACCCCAATATGAAAAAAGTGTCCCATATAACGGTTTGGTACTATAGTGGGCCATCAAGAATATCTATTTCTATCAAAAGGTTTCACTAATGATTTTAATTCAGTTGGAAGTTTAGGCTCAGACAAAGAATCAACGAGATTTTTGGACATATCTATAGTACGCAATATTTTTTTTTCATTTTCAAATTGTGTCAAAATGCGTCCAAGTCTTGTTCTTTTTTTCAAAGGAGTAGAGGACGTGGAAGGACCAATGGAAGGAGTAGAGGACGTGGAAGGACCAAAGGAAGGAGTAGAGGATGTGGAAGGATGTGGAAGGAGTGTGGTGGAGTGAATAGAATCAACGTGAGGTGTATAGTGACTAGTGACATCATGGATATTCTCGTCATCAACTAGGGCATCATCTAATGCCAAAAAAGATGCAAAATCAATGTCCTTGGTTTTGTTTGTAAGATCATCAATTGTGCAGTGTGACACCAAAGAACATCTCTACAAAAGTGAAAAACTACACAAATGTTAGATGTCTTTTTCATCAAAAATGCAATTTGTCTAATAATAATCAATACTAAACCATTAAACTACAAGAAAGAAAACTTTATATACCTCCGCAACTGTAGACTCTTCCTCTACATTTTCTCCATACTCCCGAATATGTTTTGTTACTATTTGTCTCGCTTGAATTTTTAATCCTTTACATTGTTTGCATTTACAATATATCTTCTCATCGTACTCTCTTTGATACTATTGCAATGACACAATGATAACAAATGTTACAATCTCATGTACATGAAACTCAATGAATTTACATTTCAATATGCGCAAACTACAAATACATCGTACCTTCACTGGATCCCACGTAACTTGAGTGGTTGAACTTGATGATGCAAAATCTCTAAACAATTTTATCAAATTGTGCCATTTTTTGTCGGTTCTTGCTTTTGTGATAACTTATGATCCTCTGTTCCTTTTTCCTATCTCGTGGAGGTGTAGCAATTCTTCGACTAAAAATTAGAAATAGAAAAAAAAGAATGTACTCAATATTTCTCAACTTAAAGATATTGCAAAAGAAAAAAATCATATATAAATGAAGAACTAAAGTAGCAAACTTTGATTAACTTATGAAACTATAATTGAGAGTCCTAACTGTGAAGAATAGGATAGTTCTAAAACATGAGCATTGGGGGCCCAAAAAGACAAAGCCCATGTCTTGGAATTCAAAAGAATGGCATGCAAATGCTATGATCCTAGAATACAATGCATTGATTGAAAATCATACATGGATCTTGGTAAATCTTCCATCTAACAAGAAGACAAGCATAAGGCATAATCATTGGGAGAGAGATCACATTGGAGCATATTGGAACATCTTCATGTATTGCCGATCTTCTCACCAAACCATTGATCAAGAATGCTTTCTTTGAAACACTTCAGAGGTATCATTGTGATCCATTGATTTCTCTTGGAACTCGACCTATTGTATTATCAATCCCATGACCTCGATGTGAATCACATCTTTTGATGAAATTTTGTGTATTTTTAGTTTTGAGTTCATTTGGTGAATGTATTGTGTGCTCTTGCCTTGAGATTTGAAATCTAGCATTCTTGATCTAATCAACCATTTGTTTGGTGCAATCACACATCCTTTAGAGAGATTAATTACATGCTTTGTGGATCCTCCGCACGTGTGAAATTGGCAGTTAGCTGCACTCACGATAGCTCAAATTTTATTTCCTATCACTCGAGATAACTTGAATTTGATACCTACATGCGAGAAGGCTCAATTTTGATCCTCATCACTCGACATGGCTCATTGAATGATGCAATCAGCAAGCATTGAGTTTAGTGCACTCAAATTGCTGATTTTCATCTCTTATTGATGGAATTGATCCATGTCACACAAGATAGCTTCAATTTGATGTTTGTCAATTGAGATCGGCTATAACTCAAATTTGGCCCCTTGAGATTGCTCTTTGCGTGATCAAATTAGAAGAATTTTGAGTGTAGGGTAGCTAGATAGCTCACATTTCACGCCTATGACTAAAGCTAGTTGAAATTTAATGCCTAACATGCAATTTTGGTCATTATCGTTTGACAAGGCTAATTGATTGCTAAAATTAAATCAATTTCAAGTATAGTACATTCCAAACTTGTTGAGTCAACATCTTATTGATGGAATTGACTCTTATCACATGAGATACATGTATCACTCGAGGTAGCTCAATTTTGGACCTTATCACTCTAAATTAAAGGTGAATAACATCTTGTATGAAAATTGTACGAGGCTCTATATGGACTAAAATAGCCCCCTAAAACAGTCTCGTGAATGGAAGATAAAATGAGAGGGGTCTAAACCATTCTATTCATTCATCCATTCATGTTCCTAAACTCTAAACTCTAAACACTAAACCCTAAATTCTACATTCTACATCCTAAACCCTAAACTCTGCATTGTATACCCCATATCCGAAGCTCTATACCCCAAATTCCAAATCGTATACTTTCAATCAGAAAATCCATAGTCTAAATCTTACATCCTATACCCTAAAAGCCAAATCCTAATCCTAAAACATGTATCCCAAACCCTACATCCCAAACGCACAACCTTGAATCCATTCTACATTTCTCATTCTATTCAATTCTATGCATCTTATTCCTATTCTTATTCATCATTCATTTTCGTATTCCTTCAACATTAAATCATTCATTCTTATTTTACCTATATTCATATGCCTATCTCATTCATATTTTCAAAACAATTCATTCCTATCCTATTACTGTTCCTATTCCTACTCCTACTCATTCATCCATTCATGTTCTTAAGCCCTAATCCCTAAACTCTAAACCCTAAACCCTGAACATCATACACCAAATTCTATATCCCAAATCTCCAATTGCTAACTTTGTGAAAACTCCTTGTATTTTTGCAGAGTCAGTTTATTCGCTTGTCATTGAGTTGGTTCATTATTGCAAGTCGCAAAATGAAGACACGTGAAGAATGCTAAATATATGAATCTGACATAGTCGAGTTTTTCGCCTATGTGATTCCTATGTATTCCTATGAGTGAGCATGAGTAAGATTAACCCCAACTAGAACCACCCTTATTGAATGATTGTTGTGAGAGATGTGATTCTATATAGGCCTACATTACTTCTAGTTATATAAAACACATACTGGAGTATTTGTCCAACATAACTCAAGAAAAGTAAGAATCATTCCAAAATCTTTCTACTAAGATAATATTGGATTTAGGAATATTTTTCAAACAGGATTCTTTAACTGAAGTGCAAGATTCAAGCTCTATAAACCACTTGTAATTAAAGACAATCATCTTCAACTACAAAAACTTTAGATTAGCATCCAGAAACACATCTAGATACCCAAAGTCCTACTGAATATCAATTCAGTTATTATTCTTGGATCCATTATGATTCGTTATCCAATTGAGCTCTTTGGGATACAATCACTAATGAGCTGAGTCCCTTCCTTAACTAAGGAATACTCTATCCCAAGAATATTGTATATCCAATGCACACAATTTTAACTGATGAACCAAAATAATATACTAATCATGCGTCTTACAAGCCATATAATTCAAAACCATCAATTCTCCGTGAATCCACTCACACTGATCATTTTATCAATTAACTTCATCCCAGAGTAATCAACTACTCAAGCTAATTGCCAATGATTTAGAAATCTCAAATGTCTGGGTGCAGATCTCAATTATACTAGTATGACACCACATTTAGATCCTCATCCAAACCATTTATAAGTTAATCCATAAATCTCCAATCCAAAGATTTGCTAACTCCGCAAGTATCTGTAAAGGCAATACTTGATCACATGTTTATGTTCACCGACTAGGTTAAGTGCACCAAATAACCCTAATAACCAGGAATACACAGTAGATTCATACAAGATTAATCGTGCACATATGTGATGTATGAAAGTAAATCCACATCTAGGGTTCTAACCCTAAGGAGAAAAATCTTCCAAAGTAGCCAAAAGGGAAGGGAAAATGCTCACACATTTATTTTAAGAGTCAAAACCTTGAATGATGATCTACATGCATTGATGAAAGCATTAAGAATATAGAACTTGTTCAAGTTATGCTTAATGGTTTGTTGGATGATCATGCTAGCTTTGTACATAGCTTTGTCATTCAAAAAACATTGCCAAGTGTGGAAGACTTGCAAGAGGTCTTAGTGATTGAAGAGCACGAGTTTCAAGCAAGAGGAGGAGGCTCTTCTATTCAAGGAAGAGAAGAGGCATTGTTCTCAAAGGGCAAATTCAAGGGCAAAGGCAAAGGTAAAGGATTCAAGAAGCAAGCTAGCTTGGATCAAGGTGAGGCATCTTCTTTTGGTATTAAGTGTTTCTATTGTGGTATGAAAGGACACTTTGCTAATGATTGTTTTAAGAGGAAAAGAGATCAAGGACAAAATCAAGACAATCTCACTCTAGACGATGATGATGATGATGAATAAGATGCATGTGATTCTTTTGTGATGTGTTCAAGCTTGTTGTCTAGTGAAGGTGATATTGATCCATGGTGGATTGATAGTGAAGCAAGCTCTCAAATGACAAGTCATAAAGAGTATTAAAAAATCTGGTAAGGGGAAGTTGGAATGGGATAAGGCTTGGATTGAGGCTGGATTACCACGCAAGAATGTTTTGCTCATACCATCTATAACTAAGAATCTTCTTAGTGTGAGTCAAATGGTTGACAAGGCTAGAAGTCAAGTTTGTTGGAAATGCTTGCTTGATCAAAAAAGAAAGGAACCTTGATTGCAAGAGGGAAAAGACAAGGTAGATTATTCAAACTTGATGCTTGTGTTGTTGCTAACCAAGATGGATTTCTGGCAAGAATTGCCGATTTGCTAGTTTTGCATCTTCCAAGTTTCAATGTTAAAAATCATTGGATCTTGGAACTTTTAGGTTTTTCCTTACTATTGTTTGAAACTTTCACGACCATTACTAACTATAATGGTTAAGGATTATTCAATAGAATGGCTAAGCAAGAATAGAGTGAGCATGCAAGATTCATCTTCCATTTTCAAATTGGCATTCCAATGACTCTCTCTCTCTCCCCTACTTGGCATTTCTTTTACTACATTTCGGAAGGAAATTGACTTAGTTCAAATTCTAAGTTTTACGGTTGCTAATTTGATGAAGAGAAAAGGTGTAGTTTCATAAAATTATCTATTTTGCCCCTCCACATTTGAAAGGAAATTGTAGGTCAAGTTCTAACGCTACAGTTGTTAATTTGATGAGAAGAAAAGGTGTAGTTTTACAAAATTATTCGATTTGTCCCCTAGCTCACCAGACCATCATGAAATGTGAATAGAACAAACAGAGAGGGGCATATCTAACCCATCAAGATGTTAAGGAAAGCATATTTTTTGTGAAAGGATACTTTTTCAAGGATTAAAACTACTTCAATACCCACAATCTCAAAAAATATGTGAGATGAAAAACCATCACTCTAACTAACTTGCATTAATTGAAAGAATTAATTTATGTCAAGTTTCCCCAACACCCTTTATGCTTGGTGAAATCCTTATCATTACTAAGTCTTTGTTAAATTTCCTTGAAAAATTTTACAAGCACCAAGCATCTTTTGTACAATTCCACCAAGAAGCACTTTTTAAATTTTTGTTGGTGCTTGAATCTTCATGATGGAGGCACGAGATTCTACCACTATTGGTTGTTGGCATATAACTTTTATGATGAGAGTGGCTAGCATATGAGCACTAGGAGGCATATTATTCTAAAGTTAATTTGGGGTTACTTTTGTTGATTGAATTATATGTATGTATTTTTATGAAGAAAGAATGTGGGTGTGTTTCCTGAACTGCTTCCATTCTCCTCGAAAAGCGAGAAGCGGCGCACGCCACCCTCGAACCTGCTGCTACTGCGTGCTCTCTCTCTTTTTCTTCCTTCTTTTCTTACTCTTGCGGTACAGCTACTGGCTGCAGCGGGACTACTTCCCTGAGGTAGTACTCTAGCTTCTCTTGCATTGTCTGCTTGCTGTCGCCACCCGGAGGAGGTCTCCAATCCCCCATAAATATCCTCCTAGTAAAAGACTACTCAATCTCGTTCTCACAGCTCTAAATTGGTAGCTAGCCTCCCACAAAAAGTATGGCTTGAGCCTTTTTCAGTTCTGTTTTTTGAGTTGATTCTGAGGAATTTTGATTGCATTGATCATGTGTTGCGCGGATTCAGGAGACATTAGTTTCACATGTTCTGTTTTTTCTCAAAGTTCCGTAGGTGATCTCGTGGTGTGTCTGCTCGCCTCCATAAGACTACTGTGCAGGTGTACTATCAAGATCGGCTGGCGAGTGTTGTTATCTTCTGAACTTGGTTTTTTGTAAAAAAATTGAACTTAAGATCTGCGCCTTTAACTTGTGATTTGAGTGTGGTTCGTTGCTTGATAGATTGTAAAAGACAATGTTCTCAACGCTCATTGTTCAATCTCAATAAAGGCTGCAGTTGGAGCTCAGTTCAGTTCAACCGAGGTTTTGGTAAGGGTTATCCTGCTGCTGGCTCAAGCAGTCGGCTATCCTGTTCACATGGAGCTCGTCCAAACATGATAGCCGCGTGCCTGACACAGGAGCTGGTATTATCTTAGCCTTCACCTCACTTGGACTGAAGGGAGCTCCTGTTGCAGCATTTTGTGAAAAGAATGACATTCTCTACTGAAATGGGAACCGAATATCGGGCTGGCGACAAGAAACTTTTAGACATATATGTGACTGGCCATAATTTTTGGCTCCTTTTATTCGAATCCCTGCGGCTAACCTATATGACCATATGTGGTATGCAACCGTCAACCTCTATCCGCGCGTCCTTATTACAGCACACGACTTGAAATACTTGGTGCGCACATCAAAACCGAGTTTCATATACACAATCTCTGTTTGTATCAGAGCTTCTTGCCGTGACCTAACCAAACATATTTTTGCTGTTTTCTCCTGACTGACATTGTTTTCTTTAAGACATTTAAATTAAAGTAAAGACAACGAGGGAAAACTAGCCGATTTGGAGTATTGGATTGCTTGAATATCCTCACTGCTCAGGCACTGAAGGTAGGCTTTCTATGTCCTGACTCGTAATACGTCAATCTTAGGCTCTAGCTGCTTAATGATTACATGGAAGTCCTTGTCATTCTTACAATAAGGCTGCGCAGCGAATCTATATAATCTGCTTCGTACTTCCAGATTACAGACTGGCTTAAGCTGCGTTTAAAGCACAAGCCGCATTCTAACGTTTGCATTTGAGCAATTATCGCTCGATAATTAAACATCCACTGCAATCGTATATTTGGAAGTCAGCCATGTCAAAAGGCGTTCAGAAGTAGTTATATTCCAAGTTCAAACATATTACTGGATGCAATATCACGATATACACTAGAAAGTTTTAGGCCAGTCTTTCATTAGAGTTCCATAGGCTAGTTCTGTCGTAATTGAAAACGCTTGTCGTGCTTTGGTCTCTAATTATGCTCGAGGTTGCAACTTTCAGTTTTTATGGATGAGCATTTTAATTGCAGACATGGAGGAGTTCAAGTTTGGCCAATCATGTTAGCAGCGTGCAAAGAAAGTTGTGTGGGAGGTCTGGGAGATCATCTTTAACGAAGGTAATTGACCTTAAAATCAGAGTTGCCGATCACCCTCTTGTGCCCGTGGTACCAGTTTTGGGGATATTTGTGGTGGCTGGTGGCTGGGCAGTTGGCAATGGGATCACAGCCTGCGGCATACATGGTCATGCCACCAGTTTTGACGAACGAGTCATGAGATTAGATTCATTTTTGCTTGATTAAGTTGAATCTAGCTGCATATGTTGGTGTTTTTTTAGGTTAAAGCATTCACTAAAAAAGGTGCAAATTTAAATAAAACAGTTAGCCATCATGAGAGAACCATGCCAGTATGAAACTAAAGTGTCTAATATTCTCTAGAAATACAGCTTCTCATCCTATTTTTCCTAGAGAGTACAGTTCTAACTTGTAGAACAGCTTTCTGCAGTATCTTTTATGGACAGTTGCAATTTTGCAGTGCGAACTCAAAGGCAGAACGATATGACGTGTACTTTGTTGTCGTCCACATTCAACCAAAGCTAAATTGTTAAACGATTGGCTGTCGCTTTGTGATCACAAGAATGTTCACTATCAGCCATCTGCAGAAATGAATAATGTAAGATATCGAAAATCAGAAAGATAAGACAGTACATTTGAATCGTTATCATTCTACGTGCTCTCAAGGCCGAACATTACCAAAGTTAATCAGATTTTACAACGTTATAAGAATGGATGTTGAACTCCTCAAATCTTATTTCTTGCATTATCATCCTTGTTCTATCAACTAGACAAGTCACAAAGTGCTTAAAGACTCATGCAAATCAGGTTACTAGTCGGTAATTATTACAGGTTTCGATAGACTGATCAGACGAAACCTACATCTCATCGAGCTCAGTTCAGTATTTGGCTATCTAATCGATGCCATCTTGCGTATCCCTGCAAGCACCTCGTGTTATTTGCTGTAAAGGATCACAGAAAACGCAGGAAGAGAATCTGTCGTCTCAGCCGATATAATTTGTGTGTGTGTGTGTGTGTGTGAGAGAGAGAGAGAGAGAGAGAAAGAGAGAGAGAGAGTCTCACCTGCTAATGACTAGTGATTCTATACTCAATGACAATGAATGAGGCGAACAGCTCGTCCCAAGAAGAGAAGACGTCGTTTTGAGTGGATTAACTACTATGATCACGTACGCAACGCTACCAATATGAAACTATATGGCTGATGCCACTTATCAAACAATGCGAATTAAGACACTATTGTAAGCCTTAGTTAGCTCTAGTAGGACTATACTTGTCATGCCCATGTTTTTGTCATGCCCATGCTTTGAAGATCTTGAATTATTATCCCATTACTAGGAGGTGAGTACCCGTAAATTAATTATGACTACGACGGGTTGGGGCCCGCATGAAATTAAGGTCATAATTAATGGTTGGACGCCTAAAACTCATGCAAATGGTGGATTTGTATGAGTCTAAGAGTGATTCATAGGAGAAGTGGATGAGGTTATGGCCCAATTAGGCTCCACTGAGGGTGGTGCATGGGCCTTGGAGGGTATCAGTAAGCCCATAGGGCTCTCACTAGTGTATGCTTGATCTTGGTGTTGGTAGCTACATGATGCTAATATGATTCCTCTATCTTATTGAGTGTGATTGATTCATAGCTTGGGGGCTAGATTTGATTGATCCAGATTTGGTTGAGTTGCTTTATCCACCATCCGATTCCCTATTGTTTCTTTATTGCGGTTTCCTAGTCTTGGATCCATGGTGGAGGACCTGACAATACTAGTGAGGCTTAGTGTACCATGACTTAAGTTATAGCAAACATCATCACATGCATCCATCCCTATGATTGTAGTTATAGTCGGCTATTAGTCGAAAATTAGTGTATAGACATCAAAGGTGGGATTTCTACTTATTCTTAAGAGTAGCTCTTCAATGGAGGATATATATAAGCAAGGCATTGCACCATTTCATCTTCCATTGGATCAATGTTCTGGTGTCAGATTGGAGTGGAGTCCTAAGGTCTTCGAGCAATTTAAGCTTGACATCTATGACATAAAGTTGTGTTGTAGTGCTATGAGATACTACAGCTAGGAGTTCAAGCGACATAACTACTTGTGATAATGTTTGTTGCATAGAGTGACTATCAATTCACTCTATGAATGACTAGTTTGTTTGATATCTTTAGCATTATTTGATACAAATTAACCATAGAATAGATTCTAACTAGGGGATTATTATAGTGGTATCAAACCAGCTCCTGTAAATGATATATTTGAAGCAATGAGAACTTAATTTGGAAGAAAAAGCTTATGTGGAGTTTGAATTAGCATTAAGGATCTATTTTTTCAGGTTATATAAGACGTAAGGGCAAAGAAATAGCAAAGAAGTGCATTTATATCCTACCATTCATGGCTTATCCTATGTTTTAGAAATGCCATGTCACTACGTATTATTGCCAAGTTATGATGAAACTGGTTACATTGTTTTAGATCATTTTGATCTTGAAGTGAAACTAGTGTTCTGCTAGTTTTGCTGATGGAAATGAAGTAGAGGAAGCTTCATAATATTCCTTATTCACTCATATAAGGTTTCCAAGTGTGTTAGGAATCTGTTATGCCAAGATGGCGACGAAGCCTCATTCATAGTGGTCTATGTTGCAATCATTCCAAGTGAGGTGAAATATGGAGAAAGCAAACCTTTCTATAGCCTTTCAGGTAACTTGATCTAAATTTGACAAAAAGTGATTGAGAGTGCTTATGGTATAGGCTAATATAGGCTTAATGCAAACCATAGCATATATCAGTGAGCCATTTTCTAAAAAAAGAAGATTGACTTCATCTCATCAATCTCAATAGAGACATGAGGGCAGATCTCTTTAGATAATGTAAAATCAGGATCCATTGGAAAGTCAATTGGCTTACAATCACACATAAGAGATTTTTTTAAGAATCTTTTGCAAGATATTTGTTGGCTTAGATAGATTGTCTTCTTGGGTCTCTGTCTAAAAATTTGAATGCCAAGAAGACAATGTTCTACTCCCAAATTGGACATGTCAAATCACTTTTATAGGCGGGACTTAGTGATCTTATGGGAATGATCCAAGTCATTACTAACTAATAGAACATCACTCCTATACAAAGTGATAATAATATATTTGGGACCTTGAGACTTTTGTAAACATCGATGTTGATTAGAAAAAATTAGAATTTAATTGCATTCTTGACCCATTTTGTTATAGTCTCTAAAAACTTTATCAATTTTGTGGCTGACACAAACAAGAACTTACACTTTCAAGCTATAACTTGAATAACATTGACTTGCAAAAATGAATGAGGATTTGCTACAATGCTGGATTTGCAAAAATATGGAAAGTCGAGAACATGCTGGAAACCAATATGTGCATATTTACTCATAATCTTAAACATGCAGCTAGTCTAACTAAGCTCTATAGAAATATGTGTTATTTTGCATAGAGCCAATTCAAGATTGAGATCTCAATCTCTTAAAGTACATATAGGCATAGCTACATGGGTACGGCTACATGGGGTAAGCCTGTCATTGTCAAGGGATGCACAGTTCATACATGCTATAGGTGCAGCACTCATATACAATGCATGAAGAAATAAAGCAAAACAAAATACAAAATACATGGTCAATGCCTAATCAAACAGGACCTATACTTTAACACTCTCCCTTAAGTCCTAGTTTAGTTTATATACATAGAATTTTTCTCTAAAATATCTCAAATTTGTTAGCATTTAAAAGTTTCATAAGGATATCTACTAGCTGGTCTTCAGTCCTACAATGCATTACATCAATTTCATTAGTTAGCATCTTTTCTCAGATGAAATGACATTTAATTTCTCTATGCTTGTGATGCCACGAAAATGTTAAATATTGAATATCAACACAAATATGGCATGATATACTTGAAAATGAAGATATGAGCTGGATAAGTATAAATCATGAAGAGGCCGAAGTCATTTTTTGGAAAAATATCTCCTGAGTACTTGCCTTGTAATTAAGGGCAAGACCTTTTAAAGGAAAAGACATTGTCTTGGACAACCTTTACTAGGTTGTCCATACGAAATGACTAGATACTAAAAGACATGATAAACTAGAGTAACTTTAACTCATAGCTAAGTATACCTCCTATGGTATAGGTGAACGTATTTTTAGTCTAATCATTAACTAGACCCTTTCGCGGGAGCGACGCACCTATTGTTTTAGAGGTGTGTTTGTTCGCCTCGTAAAACATATATTGATCTCACACTTCAGTCTCGATCATCGAGAGAGAAGAGTTTATGCTTATGTAAGAGATTGAAGAAGTGAATAGAGTTCTGTGAGCTATTCTCTCTTATCTCTGCTCTCCGCACTGCTGAGTGTGAGTGATCTGGAGTCTGCTAACAACCTCTAACGCATTTCATGAATTTATCTCTGATCAGATAGACGCTCTAGTGCATTACAATCATTTGTTGTGTTTCTGTAAAGCATGCTCTAAAGAACTATCTTCAAACCATCTTATTCGTCTGTCGCGAATACTTTCTTTTCGGCACTCGAATAACGACTATCTTTGGTACAGTCTAGCACGATCATTGAATAAAGCTGTATGTATACATATGAGATGACAGTCCCTGTCTGAAGAATTTGTCTTTGATCTATCTTCCTGATTGGCATTGACATAAGTTTCTAACGTATTCTAAAACTCTTCGTGTTCTTTAACCATTAAGCTGGAATTTAGTTGTTGAGGACTTCTATCTAGAAACGAATAATTCATGAATGCGATTAATTAATTGTCTGCACAGTCGCGAATATATCGAACAATTCTCGATTCTTTGTTGACACCTTAATCAGCTAGAGTGTAGTACCGTTATACTACTCTGATAACATCTCATCTGTAGAATGTGCTTCATCCAATTCGATAGAGGCCAGATTGTTGTTCTGAATTTAATAACACTACCCATTCCAAATATAAGTAATACTAGTTACTTTTTAATGTCTGTCGACAACTAGAATAACACTCGAAACCACTTGCCATTATTGTTCCAAAAAACAAAACTTTCTAATGTTGTCCTCTGTGGGAACGACATTATTTACTATAAAATCTATATTTTCCCTGTTGATATAGTACGACATATACCAATTTTTGGTGCATTGTCGGGGATATTTTAGGAAAGTTATAAGAAATCTGACAAATCCATTTCCATCTCTAGTGTATGTCAGATAGAGAATCCAGATTAGAACGATACCGTAAGCTTAGAGAGGAATTTTTACGAAGACAAAGTGAGAATACTAGTCGAAGAAATCTACACGAAATCACTACCCAGTTACTTGAACTCCTAATTAGGTTCGATATGGAGGGTCCTGCTGCACGTTTCACTTCTATCTTCGAAATTAAATACGATTATTTTAAAGGGACTTCTTCTGATGATGCAGATAGCTATGTCTCACAATTCGAGTCAATCGCTAATGTGAATAACGAGGGAACTGACGTAGACAAACTACGAATTTTCCCTGGTCTGCTAAGAAAGTAGGCGCGCATATGGTACAGTCAAGTTGAACCAGGCCGTGTAGGAACCTGATACTTGCTGAAAGATGCATTTCTGAACCAGTTCAGAGAGATTGGTTACAAATCTAGAATTCTTGGATGTCTGAACAATGTTCAGAAGAAGAGTAAAGAATCCCTTCGCAAATATACATATAAGGTTAAAAATCTCATAGGAAAACTAACCGGTGTATATCCTGTAGACAAGGGGACATGACCTCCTTAGCAGCCGTAATAGCTAGTGCCGAAAATTTTGAGACCTCAAAACTAGCACGAAAGCGACGATCGACAAAGAAATCTCGAAGTCGAAGACTGATTCTAGTGACAGCGATGAAGATTCTAATTCTGATTCATGTACCAGTTCTTCAAGCTCAGAATTTCAAAGTAGCAATTCATCAGAATTAGAAGCTGACAAAGGAGAGAGAAAGAATAAACGACGAATTAAACGAAAGGACGACACAAAAGTTGTCGAGGATAAGTTGTCAACTTCTAAAGTTGAAAAGCTTTGGAAGAGTAATATGGCTGACCTTAATAAAAAGGTTAATGACTTGAAAGTGCAGATCACTGAAGTTGTAGATAAAAGACCAAAAGCGTCTTCTTCCAACTCAGGAATGTGGTGTACGAAATGTGGAACTTCTGGACACACTAAGGAAGACTGCACTACTGTGAATGTCAAAAACATTGAAGATCCTGCCTAGGAGGTACTTTTTATTTTTCAAAATGATGCAACTACTAACTATGTACAGGGTACTACAACATCAGCCCAGCAGAGCAGACCCAAGTTCGCACCAAGAAGGCCTAATCTTCTGAATTTGTTGGACCAGCGAAGTCTCAAACTGCGACTAAACTAGTTTCGGGCAACTGCTACAACTATGGAGAGCCGGGACATTTTTCTCCTGACTGTCCTCAATCGCAAAAGCCGATTGGTTATGTACCATTATGTTCAAATTGCAGAGAGCCTGGCCACAAGTATCCTGATTGCCCTCAGCCGTAGAAGCTGCGACCCAAATATCAGTATGTAGCAACCCCAACTGTTGCAGACACGAAAGCAAAAGCTGCGACTGATGCTGTTGTGCAGAGAATTGACGTTATTGAAGGAAAACTGGCAAAGACAAAAGATCAGTCCTGGCCAAGTGACGTGGAGAAATTATTCAAAGTCACAATGAGAAGCAAAAGCTCCTCAAAACCTGATCAGAAATCTTCGACAAAGCGCAGAAAATCCTCGAAGAATAAATCATCTAGGAAAACAACGAACAAATCTACGACTAAGGAAGATCTCAAAGATGACCCTGACTATGACCACAATGCTGCGAAGTTATTTGCAAAAGAAATCTTGGCAAAAGCAAAGGAAATCATCAACGCTGAACTTCAGACAACTGTTGCAGAAAAGGTGCTCACTTTCGAGGAAGAGGACGAAGAAATCGTGAAGACGAAATTGTCTAGTGCTGTTATCGATAAGCCAACCTCGAAATCAAAGACGAAAGAATATGACATCGTGACTGATATTGGATCCCTTCATCCGAACATTACTTTTGAACAGTTGTTGGCAGATAACACTTATTACAGAAAGCAACTGAAAGGTATTTCTGTGCCCAAAAAGAAAAAAAAAGTTTCTCTGCCAGATGCTAGTGTTTTGTCTATCGATTTAGGTGATCTCGGTGCACCTGAGATTGATATTACCATTCGGGATGCCTGATTGAAAAAGTGCCAATGGACTCTCATTCCAGTGTAAATATAATAACAGAAGACACAACTCATGCTCTGGGACTGACTGACATTCAATCGACACAGCAAACATCAAGTTAGCTGATTCGACACGTCAAAAACTTGTTGGAGAATTGAAGGATGTCACTGTCTACATTCAAGCCAAGCCATTCACAATGAATTTCATTGTTATCAAACCACTCGGATTGTCATCCTATTTTGTGCTAATTGGATGACCTTGGATTTATCAATCAAATGCAAGTGTACATTGGAGATCCAGAGAGCTGAGATTTCAGACTGGTGAGACCAATAACTGAGGTAAGCCAACAGAACAAATCATAATCTGGAGTTGTGACAATTATGAAGGTGAAACTCCTTTGTTCGACACCAGCTTTACATTAGAAGAATCTTTGTATGCCTTGAATATTTTTTCCAATGGATCTGATATTGAAGTGTGGTACTTTGAATGTTATGAGAATGCTGATGATGAAGAATTCTTTGATGCCTACGACGCTGAAGCGGATGTTTCGTATGAAGAAATTAACGTTGCAGACACGAACTCAAAAGAGTCTAACGATTCGAGTGACGAATCTAAACACGAATTTGGTAACAAGAACCAAGTTGATGACAAGAAAACATATGTGGAGTCAACCATGCGTGAAATTCATAGCCATACCAAGGCCAGTATGACAGAAGATATCATTTTATCAGATTCTACTGAACTGATTGAACTTGCACCTGGCAGATTTGTGCATGTTTTGAAGTCACTTGGAGAATCGGAGTTAGTGGAATTCACTGAACTATTGAAGGAGTATCAAGACGTTTTTGCCTGGTCGCTCGATTATTTGAAGGGTATACCTGCAGAATTTGGAGAGCACGAAATTGATCTTAAGGAAGATGTTGTACCTATTCGACAGAGACAGTATCGTCTCAATCCTAAGTACTCTCTCATGGTTAAGGATGAACTTAACGAGCACCTTAAGACAGGTATAATCTATCTCGTCTTAAGTAGTAAATGGGTTTCACCCATTGTTGTCATCCCAAAGAAGAAGACTAGCAAAATACGAATATGCCAGGATTTCGACAAACTCAATGCTACCACAAGGAAGGACCATCATCCTCTGCCTTTCACTGATTCCATCCTAGATCAGGTTGATGGTCAAGAGCGTTACAGTTTCTGTGATGGCTTTTCTGGATATAATCAGGTTGGAGTGCGAAAGGAAGATCATTCAAAGACCACATTCACTACGGATTGGGGCACTTATGCCTACAACAAAATGCCCTTTGGTCTTTGTAACGCTCCAGTGACTTTTCAGCGAATTGTGATGTTAATCTTCGTTGCCTTCCTGAAAACTTTTCTCGAAATATTTATTGATGATTTCTGTGTATACAATGATATAAAGACACACCTATAGAAGCTAAAATTAACATTTCAAGGGTGTCGAGATACTTGTTTATCTCTTCATCCAGAGAAATGTTTTTTGGGTATGAAAGAAGGAATATTGCTCGAACACAGAATATCTAACAGAAGAATAGAAGTCGACTAAGATAAAGTCGAGCTTATAAGGAATTTTCAGATACCAACAAATTTACATGAACTAAGAGCTTTCTTAGGACATGTTGGCTATTACAGGAGATTTATTCAAAATCATGCTTCTATTGTTGCCTCTCTTACACATCTACTGAAGAAACAAGTAGAATACTTGTGGACGAATGAACAGTAGAAAGCATTCGAATATCTTAAGCAAAGGTTGATTAATGCTCCCATTCTAAGACCACCCAACTGGGCTATTTCATTTCACAGTTATGTGGATGTTTCTGCATTTGCTATTGGCATCTGTCTATGCCAGAAGGATGACCAGAAGAAGGATCATCCATCTACTATGCGAGTCGCCAACTCAGTCATCAAAGAAGAATTATTCGGCTACAGAAAGAGAAGCACTTGGCATAATTTTCACTGTTAAAAAATTTCGGCATTATTTGCTGGGATATGCATTTATTTTTCATGTGAATCATTATGCTCTTAAGTATCTTGTAGATAAACCAGATCTATCATGACAAATTGCTCGATGGGTTCTACTTCTGCAAGAATTTACTTATCAAGTAGAGCTTCATCAAGGAAAATATCATACGAATGTTTATTATCTATCGCGGCTTAGCACCAAAAAAATTGAAGACCCTATCAATGATGATTTTCCAGATGAACATTTATTCGAGATTTCATCTACAAATTCGCTATATTCTGATATTATTATTTATCTTAAGGATCAGATATATCCGGATTGTTACAATTTGGAGCAAAAGACAGTTTCTCAATATAAGGTAGCACCTTATACAATTATTAACAATGTTCTGTACAAGCTTGGTGCTAACCATCAGTTTTGTCTATTAGCAAGATCACAAATCGGGGCTATAGAGCTTTGTTCACTGCCAACCGATGTACTATTTTAGATGAGAACTCAAAGGAAATCCTCTCTGCTTACAAAGAAGGAAATGTGTACATACTAAGTCATGATGTTGGACTTTCTGTGAGTTGTTCAGATGCAAATTTATGGCATCAAAGATTAGATCATTTAAACATGCGTTCAATCTTTTATATGCATCACAATAAAATGGTCAAGGACATGGATATAGTTGTTGTCACCACAACTAATCAGACTATCTGTGAAAATTGTCTACTAGGGAAACAACCTAGAATGAGATTTCCCAGAGGACAAGCCAAAAGGGTGAAGTCCATCTTGTCACTGATACATAGTGACTTGTGTGGTCCTATGAGCGTACCTTCGTTAGGTCAAGCTCTATATTTTATCACATTCATTGATGATTACTCCCGATTTTCCAGTGTAATATTCATTAAGAACAAGTCAGAAGCATTTCGTTGCTTCAAAGACTTCAAGCAATACACTGAAAATCAAATTGGTCAGAGGATCAAGGCCCTATAGTCCGATTCAGGGGGTGAGTTCTTGTCAAATGAGATGAAAGACTATTTATCTTCATGTGGCGTGCACCACCAGTTTACTACAAGCTACACTCCACAATAGAACGGAGTAGCAGAGCGGAAGAACCACACACTATTGGAAGCTACACGATCCATGACAGCAAATTCGCATTTGCCTCAAACCTTTTGGGAAGAAGCTATATCTACGGCTTGTTATCTGCAAAACTACTCTAGCACTAAAGCGGTTGATTCCAAGACACCGTTTGAAGCCTGCTAAGGTCACAAACCAAGTTTGAAAGACTTGTGTGTTTTTGGATGTCTCTGCTATGCACAAGTGCCATCTGATCTTAGGAAGAAGCTGGACCCAGTAAGCTGTAAAAGCATCTTCATCGGCTATTCAACTTCTCAGAAGGCATATCGTGTTTACGATGTAATTGCGGGCCAGATCTCGATCAGTCGTGATGTTGTCTTCCTTGAAGACAAATACTACGATTTCAAACAAAAGCAACCAATACAAGAGACTGCCATAGCATCTCCATCTTCTAGTGATAGGCTACGACCTAC
Organism: Diphasiastrum complanatum; assembly: GCA_029204225.1. NCBI lineage: Eukaryota > Viridiplantae > Streptophyta > Lycopodiopsida > Lycopodiales > Lycopodiaceae > Diphasiastrum > Diphasiastrum complanatum. The sequence continues at coordinate 45,969,191 of CM055100.1, read as the reverse complement.
GACTGTTCAAGCAATGAAGTTTGTCCCAATGGCTCCACTTACCGTCGATGGGCCTAGACCCACAATCGTTCAACCACAAAATACTACGGTCCCAGTCATTCACCAAGGAGAATCGTCTGATCAAAAACCTATAGTTTGAAGATCTGTAAGACAACGACAACAGCCTAACCGATTCATCCCTCAGGCTTTCATCAGTCATGACGAACCTGCCACCATAGTAGAAGCATTGTCAATGCCCGATGCAGACAAATGAAAAGTTGCCATGGATGCTGAGTATCAAAATCTAATGAAGAACAAGACCTGGAGACTTGTCATTCCTCCTACAGGTGTAAAGCCAATTGATACTATGAATCTTTAAGCTGAAGCTTAAGCCAGATGGATCTATATCCAAATGGAAAGCTAGACTGGTAGTTAAAGGTCTTGAACAAGTATATGGGATAGACTACACTGAGACCTTTAGTCCAGTAGTAAAACATCAGTCTATTTGTACTCTATTGGCTATATCTGCTACAGAAGATCTGGATATTCACCAGATGGATGTCCAGACGGCATTCCTACATGGATACATACAAGAAGATGTCTACATCTATCAACCAGAAGGTTACATCCCTCAAGGCAAGGAGCATCTACTATGCAAATTGCACAAGGCACTATATGGTCTGAAGCAAGCTCCAAGGGCCTAGTATGATAGAATAAATCGTTTCTTGTTGTAGCACAACTTTACCTCCTGCACCGCATATTCAAATGTGTATCTAAAACCAAAGGGGCCAAGCTATGTTATAATAGCATTATACATTGATGATTATCTAATCATCAACCATTCAATTCAATTGCTGCAAGAAACTAAATCCTTACTCTCATTAGAGTTTGAGATGACTGATTTAGGTCCAGTCCATTACCTACTTGGAATGGAGATTCACAGAGATCGCGCGAGTAGAAGGATCACCATAAGCCAGCAATCTTACCTAACTAATGAACTTTGAAGATATGGCATGGAGGATTGCAAGCCCATAGACATTCCTATGGATCCAGGATGCAAGCTATCCAAAGACATGTGCCCCAAAACAAACGCAGATCGGCAAGAAATGCGCAATTACCCTTATCAGTTTATCATAGACTCTCTCATGTACTCTATGATTTGCACACGACCTGATTTAGCATATGTTGTAAGCACGTTGTTGCAATTCATGTCCAATCCAAACCTACGACACTGGAAAGCTCTACAAAGAGTTTTGAAGTACATTCAGTCCTCAAAGCACTATGCCTTGAGTTACAACAGAAATACAGAAGCTGCACTCTCTTTGATTACCTATTCTGATTTAGACTGGGCAGGAGACATAGATACCAGAAAATCCACCTCTAGCTACATTTGCTTTCTTGCAGGAGGACCCATTTCATGGAATAGCAGGAAGCAGAGATGCATTTCATTATCCTCTACGGAATCAGAATATGTCGTAGCTACATCAGTAGTGAAGGAGATTTTATGGCTCTAAAGACTGCTACAGGATCTGAGATTCTCACAAATTGGTCCAACTATACTCCAGTGTGACAATCAGAGTTGTATAGCTCTGTCATTGAACCGACGAACTCACACAAGGACCCGTGTTCTACTTCTGTCACATCCGCTGCAATCGTAATCAATCGTAGACCAAGCATTTCACATCATACACCAACATATATTGCTCTAATTAAATCCCCATCATTAATTGTGATTATGAGGTTGTTTACATACAACACAATCAGAGTGATATTAGAATCTCATACAAAGTAGTAAAAATTAAAATCAAGGGAAGTGTGTACCAAATCTCTAGATAAGAGGTATTCATCAAAGTGGTTGTGCCAAGCATGAGGTGCTTGCTTAAATTCATACAAGGCTTTCTTCAATCTGCATATTTTGTCTTCCATGTCTTGTATCACAAAACCACTTGGTTGCTGCATATATACTACCTCCTCAGGTTTGCCATTCAAAAAAGGATAGAAACAGTATCCAGAAGTAGACTTTTTGATGTCTAAGTCTCCTCTCCAATCCGAATCAGAATAGCCAAATTATAAGCATAAAGCGGTAGCAAAATTACCATAATAACAAAGAGCTTGGTTCTTTGTCGCTTGAATGTATTTCATCACTCTTTTGAGTGCTTTTCAATGTTGGATTCCTAGATTCAACATGAATTGAGAAAGTGTGCTAACTATATATGTCAGATCGGGTCTAGTGCACACCATCGCATACATCAATGAGCCAATTAGTGAGTGGTATGGATAGTTATTCATATCAGAAATCTCAAAGGACACATATCTTGACAAAAGTATTTCAGCTCTATTTTTAAAAAGCTTGAAATTATAAATGCACTTCTTGATTGTGTGAAGAAAATTTCGAAATTTGTTAAAACTATAGAACAAATAACCTTTTATTATAATGATGAAATTGGTAAGAATCTTTCAGATTAGAAAATGGTCTATTTGACTAAAAAGCAAATGACAATCAACAAAAAGGAAAAAAAAAATTAAAAGGAAAAGAAAAGAAGAAGAACCATAATACAAGAACTAATGAGATAGAGAAAAAATACTAGAAACAAAGTAGGCTCATAAGCTTCTCACTTTTTTGTATTAAGTTAGTAATCATGTTTACGTAACAAAAGCTGAAATACCAAAGATAAAACCAAAAGAGTTTAAAATAGTTTGAACTTTGTTCATGATATTTTAGATAAGTCACTCTTATGGAGTAATAGAGTGATTTGATTGCTTGATTGGTCGACAAAAGTATTTGTACTAGTACAAAGACGAGAAAACATATAGAATTGAGAAGCGATCACTTCTATATTTAATAGAATAAAAAATACTTGAAGATATATGAGACATGCGAATAATGTTCAAGTTACCACTAGTACAAATAAGTTCACATGAGTCTTTAGAATAGATTTTTTCACCAAAAATGTTTGGGCCTTTATATAAAAAATAAACAAAATCATGAAGATAAAGTACAAATGTTGTTTTATATTTTCTAACATGAGTTAATCAATGCAATAAGATGGGACAAGTACCACAAAAAGCTAATCTTTGTATAAATTATAATTCCTAAGAGAAAAGATAAAAGTCAGCTAGATAAACATCAATTATTGCCCATGGGAATATTTATCCTTTGTTAAAAAAATGAATTGCCTTGCCAAATATGTAAATTAATGAATCACCTAGCCTAATATGTCTTTTTTTGAAGATAAAAGTGTAGTCAAGAAGAAACTTCTTTAACATTAACAATTTTAGTGACTCTATCAACATCTTGATTTTTGTTCGTAAGCCAACAAAATTCAAAATGCAAATTTCAAAGCTTTGCATTGAGTGTTCTTTAGTTTATCCCTAAAAACATCTCGAATTAGCTTATTAATATGAGATTTCAAATCTTTTAGATTAATTTCAATTTATAATGCCATGAAATCATACGTTTGAACAAGCATAGGTTGGGTTTTTTCTTCTACTTGAAGACCTTTATTACTTCTATGATACCAACAAAATAATTCAAGATCCAACTACAATTTACAAAAAAAAATTCATTCTCAAGTAAGTTTATCCAAAGCTCATTAATAGACAAAAGCAAGGCTTTGAAGTACTTATTTAGCCACTCAAAAAGGTCAGTAGTGTAATTTTACAAGCATCTACTACAACTTAGAAATTTTATGAAATTTCACGTGGCACCCAAAAATGGAGTATCTGGATAACAATTAAGGATAAATCTTGATGATATTTTATTACACTCATAGTTGAAAGAGTTACAAAGTTTTCATTGGAAAATGGATTTATTTATTCCAAATAGAATCTTTTGCAAACAGATACATTAATGTTTGTGCATTTATCCACATATGAAATGAAAGAACGTCCATGAAACTTACCAAAAAGAACTTCCTCCTCAGTAGAAAATGAAGTATGAGTCTTAGAAAATGTAACAGATGAGACTTGTTTCAAATTCAAGATCACATGATTTAGAACTTTAGCTTTCCATTTTGATAACAAACTATGGATTCTAACAAGCAAGCATAAATTGAAAGAGGATGAAATTTAGTGCCTTTAAAAAAGAATCTTTCAAAAATGATGAGGAAAAGAATGATGTTTGACGTCGAAATTAGTGCTTCAAGAACGAAAAGTGCTCAATTTTTCAAGCTGAATCAAGTTATTAGCAATTTTTTGTCATCGTTATTTGCGTTTTATTTTTATTATTTTTTGGAACCCTTTCTCCCAAGTTGTTCACATTTTCTATTTTAATTCTTTGAATTGCCATATCTTCTCTGTTTGACCTCAGATTTATAAAGCAAAAGTGATTATTACATCGAGCTTGACATGATAATAGTGGTATAAAGCCAAAATCGATCAATGAAACAAAGTTGACATTTTGTCAAAAGCTATTGTTGTTCTCTAAATCTTGCAGGTTGCATTTCTTCGAGGACTCATAATTTTGAGACCGGGAGAAGAACAAATCTGTTACTAGTAAATTTGTGATTTTACTAGTGAAATTTATAATTGTTCCATATTCTTTTCACTTCATTCGATTTTGTGGACCCATAACCCATTCACTGCCTATCACTATACCATGGACACTGATAATGAATATATGTCTAATTATGAAGATCAATGAGATGGCAATGATTATGAGTACGATAACCAAAGTGACTGGTATGATGGTGGTGGTGATGATTGTCAACAAAATGAGGAGGAATGTGATGGTGGTGGTGGTTGTCAGCTGGATGATCAACAATGTGATGATATGAATGAGCATGAACAATATTCCGATGGAGATCATGTTTGCCAGTTACAAGATTGGAAATATCAACTTGGTGATGCAGACAGATATAACGATGGCCTAGATGAAAACGAAGCTGGTTTCGAACAATACAAAGTTGAAGAAGATAATTCTGAATACGAATCTTCTCTTTGTACAATGGCATTCAACGATACATCCACAAAAATAGAAGATGTTTTATCTATGGCTCTCAAACCAATTGCTGGAAATGTCGAGTTACAGACAGGAGATAATGTTAGCTATGGGAGCATTGTGACCATTCCTAGTTCCTGTTATAACGGGGAGAGCAGCTTGTCAAAGACCAATCAACATCAATATATCAAAATTCAACGATAACTTGAAAATGTTCCTTTTGAAAACATACCAACCATTGAGAAAGAAATGAGTTCGTTGATGACTGGTGATCTATTGTAGATGAGAATCTTCGACTACATTCTATCTTTGATCAGGGAAAAATTTCCATAGCAATATCCTACTTTCAAGAAAAAGCCTATGATGGGTGGCAAGTAGTGTTACGTCATTCAGAGTATGAAACCAAGTCATGCATGGGATGATTTCAAGGATTTTTGTGTAGAAATATTCATAGATTATTATATGGACTCTTGGTATATGCTAGAACAAACTGGTTCAATGAAGTCATATAATGTGAGGTTTGTGATATATCTCAGATCCTTAAGATCCAATCTACTTGAATGATCTTTGGTTAGAAAGAGAAATACACTACCAATTTCACCAATGTAGAAAAATCAGCATCTACACACAATTTGAGATGCAAACACTAAGAGAACTTGATCAAACTTGAATGAAATGATTATGTACTATTGCTATCCGTACAAAACCAGCAAGCTACTGTATTTCACACGTGTGGATCCAAAAATAGCAAATATAGATCATTCTACACATAGAATTGCAAGCAATCACCAAGATAGTGCACCAATGGATAGTAGAACCCAAGAGAACCATGTATAAGCATGAAATGAGATAGAGAAGAGAGAAGATGACTCTCTCCACGAGTTACATCCTTTTATAGCAGGTCCAGACCCTATTTGGCCACTTGGCTTTCCCACCAAAATGCTAACCCTACCAATTTTGGGTCTAGATTCAATGTACCCAACTTATTCAAATTGAATCTACTCAAACTCGCATTCTATCTTTCCCACACTTTCAAAAAGTGTTTATTCAAATGAAATTTAGACTCATGAACTTTGAAAAGTCAACCTCTAAGTCTAAAACAAGTTTTGGCCTCAATATGCCAAATATGGAAATATTGCAAAATGTGATGAAACTAGTTGAATCTTTCACACTCCCTCTTCAACTAGTTTTAGCATAGACTTTGATAATACTCCAAGTGAAGTCCTATGCTTTATGAACAAGTCTTTTTCCAATGCTTTGGTGAAGATATCAGCTACACATTCCCTTGAAGACACATGTTGAAGCTCCACCTCCTTTGCAATGACTCGCTCCCTCACAAAATGATATTGTATCTCAATATGCTTGCTCCTAGCATGAAAGATAGGATTGGATGCCATTCTTTGGGCTGATTTATTGTCACAAAAGATGATTGGTCTCTCTGAAAAATCCAGCAAGTGAAGATTCTTGATCATCCTTTTGATCCATACCATCTCCTTTGTGCAATGTGTAAGAGCTTTGTACTCGACCTCACTAGATGACAATGAGATAGTGGCTTGTTTCTTTGACATCCATGATATAGCTCCATCACCTATGAAAATACAATAAGAACTAATGGATTTTCTATCCATTACATCTCCAGCATGGTCCGAATCTGAAAATCCAAAAAGATTAGGCGATGATCCCTCATACAATATGCCAAAATCTCGAGTTCCAATGATGTACCTCAAAACTCGCTTTCCTAGCTTCCAATGCTCCTAGCATAGTTTTTGCCAATAGAACTTTGATCCATCATAAGAATGATCTTCTTCATAAGAATAGATCTCCTTTCAATGATCATGTAATTTTTAAAATAGAAACAACCATAATTGATATAGAGAATAGTGTCCACTTGGGATGTTTCACTATTTCTTACATCAATTTTACATGTAAAAATGTGACTAGAACATGAAGAATCAAATAGAATGTAAATGAAATGATTCCACCATGCTTCCAACTCTGAAGTCTCTGGAAAAATACAGCAAACAAACAATAAATGTGAGTGATCAACTTTTGCTTGCATGTCTCCTCCTTCTTTTCCTTTGTTGCCTTGTATCCACCATGATACTCCATGAATGGGCCTCCATCTTCATCTTGCCACAAGAAACCATCAAACCTTGGAAATCCATGAGTAGGTGAGTACATAAATGATGCAAATCCATCACCTCATGACTCCATAAAGCAAGTAGTTTTCACTAGTCCATCTTCAAGATCTACTTGACACAAGAAAATGACCATGAATTCACCAAAAATTGACAATCTCCAAGTATTGGCACCAAGTAGCTCAACACTTGAGAACTTAGCCATGGATGAGTGACATAATTAACCTCCAATAGCTTCATTTCCATCAGCAAAATCAGCCAAGAATGCTAGTACAAATCCAACATCAAAACAATGCTCACCAATGTAGCTAGTTTTACCATATCTTGACAATTTGCACACATCCACATGAAATTGCTCAAACATGAGATAGAACAAGTAAAGTAAACTTGAACAACACTTCCTTGCTGCTCCTTTGACCTTACTTGAGTCTTCAATATGCTGCAAAAACATATCCATAACACCTTTGCCAATTACCTCTCCTTTGATGCTCTTGACTAGCTCCAAATTGCCAACTTCCCTTTTGACTAGTTGAAGCGCTTTGAGATCAACCTCTTGATTTTCAACTTGACCATCAAAGTCATCGAACAAAATTTGTTTTCCAGATCCATTACTTGATTTTACAGCAAGATAACATCCATCCAAAAGCTCCATGTTCACAAGAAGATCCTCCAAAAGATGTTCCACTCTTCATAAGAGACCGATACTCAAGATCCATTGGTTGGATCCACTCCTCTTCTTTCCTTGCTTGATCTACACTTGTAGGCTCATCCAAAAAGGTTAGAAAAGCAGCATAATTTCTAGAAACTACTTGCTTACCCTTTTGATCATATGTGAGCCTTGAAGGTACTTGTCTTTCTCTTGATGTTCTCCTTGGCTTTTGACTTGATGAAGGTCCATCATCACCACCATCCAAAGTAGGATCCTTCTCATCAACATCAAGAATGTTAGAACCATCTACTTTACCATCAATCATGCTTTAAGACACCTTTGGAATGTTTCCCTCATCAAAAATTACATCTCTACCAACAATCACTTTGTTAGTAGAAGGAATGTAAACCTTGTAGGCTTTACTCACCTCACTATATCCAACAAAAATACCTCTTCTTGAAGATGGATCTTCCTTGGTCCTATCATCAAGAGTAATGTTGACATAGCATGTGCATCCAAAGGTTTGTAGAAATTTGGCACTCGGCCTCCTCTTGAATAGCATCTCAAAAGGTGTCCTTCCATCCAAATAGCACTCGGCCACCTATTGCACAAGAAATTGGCACACAACAAAGCTTGATCCTAAAATGGTTTGTCAAGATTAGCACTTAACCTCATAGCTTTAGCACTTTCACATAAAGTCCTATTCTTCCTTTCAGCCACTCCATTTTGTTGTGGGGTCCTTGATGTTGTATACTCCCTCTTGATCCCATGCTCATCACAAAAGGCCTTGAACTTGTTAGATATGTACTCACCACCATTGTCACCTCTCAAGCAATTGATCTTTGTGGAAAATTGGTTCTCCCTTGCATTCTTGAACTTGACAAAGACATCATACACTTCATCTTTGCTCTTTAGTAGATAGATCCAACAAAATCTACTAAAATCATCAATGAATGTTACATACATCTTAGCTCCACTATTGCTAATTGTAGTAAATCCATGAATATCTGAATGTACAAGTTGAAAAGGCTTTGTAGATCTAGAAATAGATCTAGTATAAGGTAGTCTATATGACTTAGACAAAGCACAAGACTCACAAACATGCTTGTCATTACTTAAGGAACTTGGAAGACCAATCACAACCTTCTTCCTTGCCATTACCTCCAATGACTTGAAGTTGAGGTGTCCCATCCTTTTGTGCCAAACCTCTTGAATAGAAATTTGCTCCCTTGCAACACATCCAACTTGGTTAGCAATAACACAAGCATCAAGTTTGAACAACTTCCCTTGCCTTTTACCTTTTCCAATCAAGACATCCTTCCTTTTGATCAAACAAGCATCTCCATCAGACTCCACCTTGAGGCCCTTACTTAGCATTTGACTCACACTAAGCAAATTCTTGGTAATAGATGGAATAAACAAGACATCCTCCAAATGAACATTCCTATTTGTAGAGAGAGAAATAGGAATTGTGCCAATCCCTTTGATTGCACACTCACCATCATTGGCCATGTAGATCACCCTCTTGTCATCTCCATATGCCAACAAAGAAGTGAAGTACTCTTTGTGAAAGGTCATGTGTGAACTTGCTCCACTATCAATCCACCAAGGATCTAGATCTCCATCATTAGCAAGCATACATGAAGACATCACAAAAGCATCATCATTTGCATCTTGCACATCCTCATCAAGAGTAAGATTACCTTGCTTGTCTCCTTGATCTCTCTTCTTCTTGTAGCACTCACTTGCAAAGTGTCCTTTGATGCCACAATAGAAGCACTTGAGCTTTGATCTATCCTTCTTTTTGCTACTTGAAGAAGCATCCACTTGATCTTGCCCTTTAGACCACTTGCTTTTGGTTTTGCCCTTGAGTTTGCCCTTTGTGAACATAGCATCCTCTTGAAGTGTCGATATAGATCCACCTCTTTCTTGAAGCCTATATTCCTCATTGATCAAGATCTCTTGAAGATCCATCAAACTTGGCAAAGTCTTTTGAATAGCAATACTTTGAACAATGTTAGCATAAGCATCCAACAAGCCATTAAGAATCACTTGAATAAGCTCTCCTTCCTTAATGCTTTCATCTATGCAAGCTAACTCATCATTCAATGCTTTCATTCTCAAAACAAAAGTACTTGGACTTTCTTCATTCTTTTGCAAACAAGAAAAGATTTGTCTTCTTAGAGTCAACACTCTAGAAGTAGACTTGGATTCATAAAGCTTCTTCAATGAATTCCAAGCTTCCAAAGATGATGTGCACTTACCAACTTTCTTGAGAAGTTCATTGGTAACATTTGTCTTTATCATGTGTAGAGCCTTCTTGGCCCTCTTGTCATACCTCAATTGATCTTGTTGTGTTGCTGGTCTCTCCTCCAAACCTACAATAATATCCAAAACATCATTCATCTCAAGAAGTGACTCCATCCTCACTTTCCATAATGAATAGTTACTTGAGGTAAGCCTATCATTGGCTTCCAACATGACTCCAATTGAGGTTGCCATGTAGCAATGACCTGATCTTCTCTTTCAAACTGTTTCAATGCACAAAGCACTCCTTTGAACAACAACAAATGCTTTCAAAAGAAATCACCAAGATTTGAAACTATCTCACAAATTCTCTTCTAGCACTTATCCAAGCAAATCAACACATAGAATCATGGAATCTTGATCAACCTATGATCTATCCTCAATCTAATGACTTTTGCCACTTCCTAAGATTGAAACACACTCAAATGAAGTCCATAAACCTTACTATCTAGAGATCCAATCAAAAATAGGGTTTTGACAAAATCACAAAAAATTGACTATTCCAAATCTACATGCAAATGCTGAAAATTTGATATGCGATCTATAAGCCACCACTTAGGCTGAACCAATGATCCAAAAATTAGCCAAATCTAGCATGTGAATTCAAAAAACAAAATTGAACAAGTATATTGACCTATTTAGTGTTTTAATCTACAAAAGATCCAATCTACAAAAGCAAAAAATCCGATTTTGGTGTAGAATCCTCTCTAGCATGCTCTAGACTTGATATCTTCACCAAATCATTGATAGATCTGATTTTCTCCTTCATAACCTGAAACACAAGCTCTGATACCATGTGAAAGATTTCAGATCCTTAAGATCCAATCTACTTGAATGATCTTTGGTTAGAAAGAGAAATACACTACCAATTTCACCAATGTAGAAAAATCAGCATCTACACACAATTTGAGATGCAAACACTAATAGAACTTGATCAAACTTGAATGAAATGATTATGTACTGTTGCTTTCCGTACAAAACCAGCAAGCTACTGTATTTCACATGTGTGGATCCAAAAATAACAAATATAGATCATTCTACACATAGAATTGCAAGCAATCACCAAGATAGTGCACCAATGGATAGTAGAACCCAAGAGAACCATGTATAAGCATGAAATGAGATAGAGAAGAGAGAAGATGACTCTCTCCATGAGTTACATCCTTTTATAACAGGTCCAGACCCTATTTGGCCACTTGGCTTTCCCACTAAAATGCTAACCCTACCAATTTTGGGTCTAGATTCAATGTACCCAACTTATTCAAATTGAATCTACTCAAACTCACATTCTATCTTTCCCACACTTTCAAAAAGTGTTTATTCAAATGAAATTTAGACTAATGAACTTTGAAAAGTCAACCTCTAAGTCTAAAACAAGTTTTGGCCTCAATATGCCAAATATGGAAATATTGCAAAATGTGATGAAACTAGTTGAATCTTTCACAAGGTTCAATTTGATAGCATCTAAATTAAAGTGGCTAAATGAAGAGCTATCCATCCAACACTATCTACGTGGTCTTCAAGATCACATTTTTTCAACATTTGGATAAAATACTTCAAGTAAATCCAGCTGTGGCAGATGTAATGCAAAAGGAGTTAATTCAAGATCTAAGGATAAGATAACAAAAGATGCAACTATGGATCAAATTGGAGTCTCAACAGAAAGAAATTCCTACACTGGTGTGTTCAACTCTTCATCAACAAAACTCCCAAGAACTGTCAATATGCCAATTCTAAGCTCACCAAAGTGTTGATTCAAACAAAAGTATTTTAGAGGAAAATTCTTCAACTGATGAAGGGATCAAGGAATTGCAGCATGCGACTCTCAATGATCCAATCGAGTCTCAACATAAACAACATGTGGCTCATGACATACCCTTTAAGATTATTGATCCGAGAGTTTTTGGGCTTAATGCTACGACCGATTGTCATTGTATATATATCAAATTTATCTTTGCGGATCGAACTGAAGATAATCATTGCTTACAACAAAATGAATATGAGTTGTTCATATTCCAACATAATAATGCTCTCTTTTAATAGAATGATGAGTTGGAAATGACTAGAATGTGGCCAAATTTGGACAATGAATCACTTAATTTGGAGCATTTCTATTTTGATCTATCAAGAACTGTATACATCACTTCACTCACAGAGGAATCAATGGACCTATGGCCATCCATCTTTAGCGAGACAATGCTACCAATCTTGCTCAAACTGATTCGGTAAGAGGAAACTCCAGTGCTCAATCAGATAACTTGGAAGAGGGATTGGATAAACTAATGCAACTTGAGACAATCACGTGTTTCAACCAACTCTTCTTTAGTGATCTTATCAAATTTATGGGATAAGTTTGTAGATCAAAGTTTTTTCTAAAGAAGTTTTGCTGCAATGTTGTTTTACAATAATAAGCTGGAAGCTGGACCTGAGGCATTTATGAAAATAATACATGGAAAAATGTCTCTTATTCAAGGTGGCCAAATATTTTTTGACTTCTGCCAAAGGATTCACGAAACATGGCACTCAACAATGATGAGAATCGAGGTGATATGCCTTGATACCACTGATGAGAAATCAAGAAAAAATTGCGAAACTATCGCGACCGCGACTCAAGCACGACTCTCTTGCGACTCGGATGGAGTTCAGATGTGATTGTTGGACACTGCTGACTGAATCACTCCTACAGTCCTCCAGAATGTAGTCAAGCACTGTTGATTTACGTTTATAAAATTAATGCAACATTCAACATAGTTTCAACCAAGGTGCAGAATTTAAATGAACAAGGAAACTTAGACACACAAATAACAGCAGACACATTTGCATTCGAGATCAGACACGACAAGAAAATCATCTATATTGATCTTTCTCTGATTCTTCAAGCACTGCATGCAAATCCATGCAGTGCGTTGGCGTGAGAGAAAAACACGGTTCTCTCACGAGTAATCGTCTCGCTTTACTAGTAGACAGTTGGATCTTCGGATCCTAGACAGAATTGTCTTCGCACGTAGGTGGACATGTATTCTGTAACGTCTTAATTCCTTACTAGCATCAGACTACTTCATTACACTATATGTGTGCTCTATATCTGGTGTCAAGTATCATCCAGCAAGTATATAGTTGCTCTATGTAACCTATAGATTAGAGTGATTAAGCATCTACAACTAATCAGGAAACTACAAGAGTGTACTTTTGGGTACTTGCATGATCTCGTTGGTACTCTTTTGGAGCGTGAAGGGCAGAAGAAGGTTTCACGACGTTGGTTTCGTTTCTATCGTTGGTTTCATTTCCATCGTTGGTTCCGTTTCCATTGTTGGATTCATTTTTGGTCGTCTCTCTTTTCTCAAGCTGGACCGCAAAAGATTCTCATGCCAGACTGCAAAACATTCTCGTTCGTGAATCTTTCGTGTTCGTGAACCGTTCGTGATCATTTGTTAACTTTACAAATGTGGAGTTATCAAAGGTGGAACTGTGGCACAAAAGGTTGGGCCACCCCAACTACAAAGCCATGGAATCTATGGTTGCAAAGAAGCTTGCAGTTGGACTCCCCAGGCATTTGTCAAAGTGTGGGAAGAGATGTGAAGCATGCAGCCTCTCAAAGGCTCACAAACGACCCTTCTCAAGATCTACATCAATATCAAGCTCTCCTCTTGAACTCATCCATTTGGATGTTCATAGCTTTTCACATGAATCTAATGGTGGTGCCAAGTACTATGTAATCTTCATTGGTGACTATTCTAGATTTTGTTGGATGTACCTCTTGTCTAGCAAATCTATGGTGTTTGATTCTTTTGTAAAGTTCAAGACTTTGGTAAAAACAATCAACTTAGTACCAAAATTAAGGTATTAAGGAGTGATAATGGAGGTGAATATATCTCCCATAAGATGATTGACTTTTGTTGTTCTAAAGCAATAACTTATGCTAACTATTTGTGCAATAGATTGCCAAATCAAGCCATTGGAGGAATCACACCATTTGAAGCTCTATTTGGAGAGAAGCCCAATCTCAAGGATCTCAAAGTTTTTGGATCCACTTGCTATGTACACCAATCCTAGGATGATGCTCTTATTGAGAATCATACTTGGGATCTTGTGGATCTTCCTCAAGGGAAGAAACCTCTTGATTGCAAGTGGGTATTTAGATTGAAGTATAATCAAGATGGATCAATAAGCAAGCATAAAGCTAGGCTTGTAGCCAAAGGTTTTTTACGAACCAAAGTTATTGATTATGATGAGACTTTTTCTCTTAAAGTAGGTTACCACGAGACAAGAGGAGTGGTTGTGTCCATTTGGTAGTGATTCCTACTTTGTAGGATCTAGACCATGATTTATGATGAAATCTATACCTACCATGCACCTACCAAGCATGACTCTTGGATCTATGCTAGGGTTTTCACATTAGGGCAAGAAAGTTGAGTCTACTTCCTTATTACATGCTGGATTTTCACCTAACTTAGCAAAAAAAGTGTCTTTTACTATGTATTCTCATTCTCTATAGGAGGAGATAGAAAATTTTTGGAGCCTCACTCGAGTTTCCTCTCATTGTATGGTGATTGCTTTTGATTTTAATGAAACCCAGCTTTGGCACATTCTAAACACTGTCTACAGGCCGTACTACATCCTTATTTCCACACGTGTCGAGTTGGATTATAGTTATTGATCAATGCTTTGATTGTCTCTACTTGTTTTCTATCAAGCTGCTAAACTAGATCTTGTTTTCTGATGACTAGTATTTGATAGATTGTTTAACAAGCACACAATCAACCTTGTGGATTATTCAAAGATCCATTTATGGTCCTTAGTATTGTACTTTCAGCACTCTAAACCCAGATGAACGCAGATGGAGAAGGAGTGCAGCCCAGAGATGAACCCCCTCGGGTTGGAGAGATGATATTCAAATCACAGGTAAGTAGGGAGGGGAGCCGCAGATTCAGAAGGCAGGAGTGCGGTAGATTGCAGCCACAGGTAAGCAAGGAGTCGTGTGAGTAGGGCATGCTAGCACAGGTTACGAACCACAGGTAGACAGGTAGGGTCGCAGCAGCAGGGAGGAAGGAGATTAGGGTGCAGGTGGAGCGCGAGGCAGGCTGAGCGCAAATGGAGAAGGTAGAGGGCTGGCTTGATAGATTACTAAATTTTCTTGCAAACAAAGTGAGCACTTCTTGCTGTCAAGGAATTTTTGTGTATGCTAATTCTTGCAAGATTTTCTCAAGAGTAGCTATGTGGAAACATAGAATAGAAGAAAAGCAAATGCTTGACATTCAAGGCTACCAAGGTAGTAATGATGGTCCTCACACATTCGGCAAGCCACAAATCAGAAAGTAGAATTCTCAGGTTGCAAGAAAAGAAAGAGTAGGACCGCAGGCAGATAATCCAAGAAGAAGGTTTTCAAACTTATGATCTGCAAATCTCAGAGATCAGCCTTCAGGAAGGTTACTTATTTGCTTATGGTTCTATGACTTCTGAACTTACAATTAGCTCTTAAATCAATGATATTCAAACAAATCTCTTAGTTAGCAGGTTTCAAGCCCCAAGAATCTCTGTTTCACCAATAAACAGAGCATAAATAAGACTCCGGTTCCTGGATTCCGGAGCCACTCAACACATGACTAGTCTCATTGGCTGTTTCGAGTCCTATACACCATAAGTACTCAGAAATTTGTTCACCTTGGCGACAATAGCACACAAGCTATTAAAGGTGAAGCCATTGTAGAATTATGCTTTGCAAATGATCAGTCTAAGCTACTCTCTAAAGTCCTGTATGTACCAAAGTTATCTACAAATCTGCTCTTTGTAAGCAGAATCACAGATCTAGGACACAGAGTAGAATTCGAATGTGATCAGTGTAAAGTAGTTGATAGGACAGGCAAGATTCTAGCACTTGTATAAATTAAGTCATTGCTTTTCTGCCTCTAGTCACGCTCTCAGTACTTCACTTCATTCAAATAAAGGTTAACTTTGGCATTATAGACTTGGTCATTTAAATCATGCTGCTATACAACGAATGTCTAGACAATCTATTGTTCTTGATCTCGACTATCCTCGTGAAAAAGTTGAGTTACATGTTTGTCGAGTTACCTATCTGTCAAGACGGTCTAGTTGGTAAACTGACTAGGAAACCATTTAAGTCAAGCCATCAGCATATTGCTAGAGGATTACTAGACGTTGTACATTCAGATATTTGTGGCCCGATGAAAAATTCTTCGTTGAAGGATGCCAAGTATTTTATAAGAAAAACGATGGTGTACTTCATAAAGAAGAAATCAGAAGTTTTCAACTGTTTTAGAATCTTCAAGGAGCGTACAGAAAAGGAGACTGGAAGGACAATCAAGGCCCTAAGGTCAGACAATGGTGGATAATACATTTCTGTCGAGTTTAAGGAGTACTGCCAAAGCCAAGGCATTGAGCAGCAATTCATCACTCCTTACAGTCCTCAGTCTAATGGCTTAGCTGAGAGGAAGAATCGTACTTTGGTCAAATCTGCTAAGTGTATGCTATCGCATGCATCGTTGCCCAAGAGATTCTGGGCTGAAGCTGTTTCCACTGCATCTTACGTCCAGAACAGATGTTCTACCAAGGCCCTCTCAGACAAGACACCCCACGAGGTGTGGACAGGCTCTAAGCCTTCTTTAAAGAACCTAAGAGTGTTTGGGTGCATTGCCTACGCGCAGATCCCAAAGGACACAAGGAAGAAATTGGACTTCCAAGGACTGAAGACCATCCTGATCAGATATACTTCGTCTGATAACACTTACAAGCTGTACGATCTTGATACCCAGCAAATCTTGTATAGCCGGGATACAGTCTTTATCGAGGATCAGTTTGTCGACCTCAAAGACAAGGACATTGCTCAAAAAGAATCTTCATCACCTGTCGTTGACATAATAGTCCGAGCTTCTGGCTCAGGCGTGTCTATTGTCGATCCACTTCGAGACAGCAAATCAGACGAAGATGTTGCTTCTACCCAGCAACAAGTCCCAGGAGCGGTTCATCAGTCGAATCCTCCCAAAAGATCAAGCCGAGTGCGCACACAGCCCACAAGGTATACTCTATCTCTTAATGCAGGAACTGACGACAGTGGAAGAGGCACTTAGCCAACCAAACTCTGATCTCTGGAGAGAAGCCACGGACAGAGAGTATTCCTCTCTGATCAAGAATCAAACATGGTCACTAGTCGAAGCTCCTATTGGTTGCAATATTATTGATTGCAAATGGATCTTTAAGATCAAATATAATGCCAACGGAGCAATTAATCGAAGGAAGGCTAGACAACCTAATAAATCCAGCCTTCTTGAGTCCATAACAAACCTCAATAAGCTCACCAATGAGATCTCCCTTGTCTTGAAAAAATTTCCTCTCGATTAGCTCCATGTAGTCTTCTCCAACCAACCTTTTGCCATCTCGATCATGAGTGATCAATTCACAATCATAGAATCCTTTGAGTTGATGAAGAGATGTGAGATCCATGCCTTGGATCTTCCCAAGAACCAATCTTTCATTGCTCTTTCCTTCATGAGACTCCCTCTTAATGATTGCATCATAAGAAGTAGAAACCTCAAAAACATTAGAAGCCATGAAAAAAATGATTAGTACCTTCAACATAAGAATGATTGAAGTACTCTCTTTTTTCAAACAAGAACTTCTACTCAATGTTTTAGGTAATGACTCATATGATAATTATTCTTCCTCACTATCATTCATAATGACATCATTCAAAGTACATCCTACTTTGAACTCTTCACATACTTCTCTTCTTCTTGACTTGTGACTATCTCCCTCACCAAGTCTCTTGATAGAACCATTTGATCTACTTTATTTATGAAGAAATGTGACTCCACTTGCTGCAAAAATGACTTTCTTGGACTCATCACAAAAGAATGTAGAAGAACCACCTCCTTCATGAATGCACCTAGCAACATCTTTTTCCATATGATCAAAGAAATCATTAGCAACAATCTTTTCCAAGGAAGAACCTTCACCACCTCCGAAGTTAGCTCTTTCCTTACCTTTTGCATGCTTGCACTTGCCATGAAGAACCATTGAAACACCATCATTATCCTCAAGACTAGCCAAGTTAGCACAAAGATGAACATCTCCAAGAAGCATATTAGATCTTGACCTAGATCTAGCATAAGGAAGCTTGTTAGACTTTGCATAAGATCCACCAATCTTATTGATGCTAAAAGGTAACTTTGGAAAGTTGAGACCAATCTCCTTTTCCATTCCATCCTTTTTGTTAGCCATAACAAAAGCATCAAGCTTGAAAAGTCTACCTTGTTTATTGCCCCTAGCAACCAAGATTTCTTCCTTTGTAATGAAGCAAGCATCACCACCAAACTTTACCATGTATCCTTTCTCTATCATTTGACCAACACTTAGCAAATTCTTTGAAAGTGAAGGAATGTAAAGAACACCATCAAGTCTTGCTTTCCTATTAGTAGAGAGACAAATAGGAATTGAACCAATACCTTCAATCACACACTCACCACCATTGGCCATGTGAATTGCTTTCTTGGCTCCATCATAAGTGACCAAAGAAGTAAAGAACTCCTTGTGACTAGTCATGTGTGAGCTAGCTCCACTATCAATCCACCATGAATCTTTGTCACCTTCACTTGATATTGGACTTGAAGAACACATCAAAAGAGAATCACCACCACCTAGATCCTCATCATTAGTAGTAAAGTTGATTTGCTTGATAACTTTATCTCTTTGCTTCTTCAAACATTCATTAGCAAAATGCCCTTTGATTCCACAATAAAAGCATTTCAACTTAGACTTATCTTTCTTTTTGCCAGAAGAGGAAGTCTCACCTTGATCTTGCCCTTTAGACCACTTGCCTTTGCCTTTTCCCTTGAACTTGCCTTTGATGAACATAGCATCCTCTTCATATTGAGATGTCGATGTAGATCTACCTCCTCTTGATTGAAGCCTATACTCCTCATTCACCAAGATCTCTTGCAAATCCACAATACTTGGCAAAGTCTTTTGAATAGCAAAACTTTGAACAAGATTAGCATGATCATCCAACAAGCCATTAAGTATAGCTTGAACAAGTTCTACCTCCTTAATGCTTTCATCAATACATGCTAACTCATCATTGAATGCTTTAACCCTCAAAACAAAAGCATGAGTACTCTCTTCCTTCTTTTGCAAACTTTGAAAGATTTGCCTCCTAAGAGTAAGCACTCTTGATGTAGAATTGGATTCATAAAGCTTTTTCAAAGCTTCCCAAGCCTCCAAAGATGATGTGCACTTACCAACTTCCTTGAGAAGTTCATTGGTAGCATTCATCTTAATCATGTGTAGAGCTTTCTTTGCTCTCTTGTCATACCTCACTTGATCTTGAGGTGCACACCTGCAACAATCTCCATCAACTCATTCATCTCCAATAAGGACTCCATCCTCACCTTCCAAGTAGAATAGTTGATTGAGGTAAGCCTATCATTGCTCTCCAACATAAATCCACCACTTGTAGCCATGTTGAAGTGACCTGATCTTATCTTTAAACCTATTCCAATGCACAAAGCACTCTCTTAAATGTCAAAAAATGAACTCAAGAAGATATGGAACCTCTCAAATCTCTTCTAGCACTTCTAACTAGAAAATCAACACATAGAATAGTGAAATCTTGATCAACCTATGATCTATCCTCAATCTAATGATTCTTGCCACTTCCTAAGTTGAAACACACTCAAATGAAGTTCAGTAACCTCACAAACTAGGGATCCAATTGAAATTAGGGTTTTGACAAAATCACAAAAAATTGAATATCTCAAATTCTACATGCAATTTCTAGAAACTTGGTATATCTTCTTGTAGACTCCAATGAGACCTTCCTAATGCACCAAAAATCATCTAATTCCAGTAAGCCAAGTGTGAAATCGGAATTGATCAAGTATATAAGCCTATATTGAGTTTTGACCTACAAAAGATCAATTCTACACACGCAAAAATGCTGATTTTTGAGTAGAAATCAATCTAGCATGCTCTAGCATTGGTAACTCCTCCAAATCCTTGCTAAAGATGGCTGATCCTTTCATAACTTGAAAAACAAGAGCTCTGATACCATGTGAAGGATTTTAGATCATTCAAGATCCAATCCAAGTCCCAAATCTTTGGTTACAATAAGGAGCGAACCAACAATCCTGCCAATGTAAAAAAATCAGCATCTACATACAAAATGAGATGCAAACTCTAAGAGATATTGATCAAACATGAACCAAAACATAAAATATGTTTGCTGTCCGTACAATTACAGTACCCTACTGTATTTCACACAAGTGGAACCGAAAATAACAATAAATGATCATTCTACACACAAGATTGCAAGATAACACCAAGATAGTGCACCAATGAGTAGTAGAACCCAAAGAGAAACATGTATAATGATGAAATGAGAGAGAGAAGAGAGAAGATGTGTCTCTCCACGAGTTACATCCTTTTATAGAGTTTCCAAACCCTATTTGGCCACTTGGCTTTCCCTCCAAAATGTAAACCCTACTATTTTTGGGTCTAGATTCAATGTACCCAAAGTTCAAATTTGAATCTCTCTCAAACTCGACTACCAACTTTCCCACACTTTCCAAAAGTGTTTATTGAATGTATTTTAAACTAATATAACTTCAAAAAGTTTATCTCTAAGTCTAAAATGAGTTTTGGCCTCTTATTGACAATTTACCAAAATGTGACTAAACTAGACTAAACTAATCAAGGCCTGCATTTGTTGAAGGAACAATGTCCCCAGACCAAGCAGGAAGAGGAGCAGATGAGAGAATATATGTATCGATCGATACTTTGATCTCTCATGTACGCAATGGTCTATACAAGACCAGATATCTCTTTTTCTATAAGCTCACTCAGCCAATATATGGCTAATCCTGGCATTACCCATTGGAAGGCTCTTATTCGAGTCATGAGATATATTCGAACTACCATGGACTAGTGCATCTGCAATGGAGATGTCAGCAATGACAATCTTTATCAGCTCAGTGGTTATTCTGATGCAAGCTGGAGAGGATATGCAGACAATCGTAAATCCACATCTGGATTTACATTCTTCTTCAATGGCGGTCCTATTTCATGGAACAGTCGTAAGCAAACCTATATCGCACTTTCCTCTACTGAAGCAGAATACATTGCTGCTTCTCAATCTATTAAGGAAGTGTTTTGGTTGAGAAATTTGTTGTCAGACATCAATCTGTATCAGTACAGCCCTTCAATTTTATTTTGTGATAATCAAAGTGCTATTGCCTTATCGGCCAACCCTAGATTTCATTCTAGGAGTAACACATTGAGATCAAATATCACTACATCAGGGGCAAGGTTCTTGATAGAGAGGTAAGCTTAACGTACTGTAGAACGCGGGACATGGTTGCAGACATCTTCAGAAAGCACTCAGTGTTAATGCACACAATAAATTTTGTGCATTACTCAGTCTAAAGGTCAAGGCATTCATGGATCCAAATTAAGGGGGGGTGTTGGATTTATTCCCTCTAGCTCTCCTAAATCCCATTTTAATCTGCCTCCATTCATGCTGCATAATTACTAACGTTGTCATGCAGTCTGCATATTTACATGCAAATTTGCACAGACGAAGAAAAGGCAAAAGAATTGTGACACTGTGTTTCTACACAGTTTAAGGTGACAGGCGAAAAGGGGACACTATCTTACTGAATGCCAAAAGTGTCCTAAAAGCTAAGGCACCTTGTAAATCTTATCCTAAGGCCATTCGTAAGAGTGACGCACTTTTTGCATCATCACCAACGTTCACTTCAGCACTGGCTGACGTCACACCCTTTTCACGCTCACCCCAATGCAATTGCGCTAACAGATTGAACAACGATTGCAGTCACCCACGATCTCCTACAAACAGCACATCCACTTTGTACTTTCACATTTGCACACATGTAATATTATGTAACAATATATATACTGGACACCATTCGTGTAAAAGGATGATGAAGAGAGCAGAAGAAGACGACATAAACGAAGTAGATGCCCAGAGCATTGATTCTTCAAAAAGTAGAGAACTATCTAAAAGTAGCATCTATTCATAGTTAGGCACCTATCCAGTGTTCTAACCCTTGTTGACAGGCGGGAGGGCTACTATGACGCGAGATCTTCGACCCTACATCCACGCATTGATGCACCAAAGTACGATGGAAAATCTGTCCTAGGTTGATTTCTTCAAGACTTTGATAATGCATGTCACTTCTATGGAGACACCTCTGAAACTGAAAAGCTCAAATTATTCCCTATGGTACTCTATGGAACCGCCAAAAAGTGGGATCTCAACCTATAAGCTCCTGATCTTGTGTCTTGGAATACCCTCAAAGACGCTTTTATCAAGCATTTTAAACCTTCTAAACTGACTCAAAGCCCCTATTCATCCAAATCACCCACATCAAGATGCACCGTGAAGAGTCCGTTAGAAGCTACATTAAGTGTTACAAACGTCTTAAAGTAGAATGTGTCGATGACAATATCACCGAACGTATGACCATCAAATTGTTCCTGGTTGGACTCCCTAAAAGTTTTCGTCGCAAACTGAAACCAATTCATCTTTATGATCAATTGAAGGATGTAATAACTGATGCCATTCATGAAGAAGCCGAGAGTTCCGATGAGAATTTTGATAACCGTGAAAAGAAAGCCAAGCATCTCGAACGTCGTCATAACCCAAAACCTGAGAATATCGCCCAATCTTTTGACTTCCTACATCAGATGGAAACCTGGCAGAAAGCTCAACAAACCCACATAAAAAAACTCACCGCCGATCCTAAAAGTTGAAAACCTCTTCTCTTGTAGCCCATGGCCATCTATGGCCTTCTAGAATGAGATTTACCCAACCTGACAAATAATTTTCAGCAAGAGAAAATATATGGTGTTCTTTTTGTTCGTAGAATCACACTGATAATGAGTTCCCCCAACTGAAATCCATTTTTCGATAACATCCAGACCTATGTATCGACAATACCACCCTTACAATCCACAACAACCCATGTCGCAGCCATGAGTGCATTAACCACGACCAACTACACCCAACCAGTACCAAACCACGCCAGCAGTTTGTTGTTAATTAACCCGTTCCATAACAAGCTGTCCATTTTATTGATCCAATTTATATAAATCCAGCAATTTATTATGTGGAAGACACTACTCAACCAAGATACTCCTCTAAGACAATAATATATTATTCTATGATCCTAATGCTCCAGTGATTGACCCAAATGCCCCAACCTATGATCCTAATCAAGGTGTGTTTGCAACACAACAATTTCTCGCAATACGCGGATGCTTTATCTATGCAGATAAACATCCTAGTATTTGCTACCTAGACAAACTTCGTTTTCCACCAACTTTTGAAAATTGTGGCATTGAACACCATGTGAAAGATTGTCCTTCCAGATCTAAATCAACTACTCATGTCTGCTCCGTGCAAGTAGAAACTTTGCCAGTCAAAACTCTGCAAGCCTAGGTTATGACTCGCGCACAACAACGCCAAGCCACTACCATTGCACCCAACAAAACCTAGCAACACACCATACCTTCGAGTGAAGGTTCTACGCCCATTTTATATCCTCAACCATCCGAAGAAATTAGACTGCATCACAAATATTGTCAACAGATTCAAAATGTAGACCAACACTCTTCCACCTCCCATAAAGCACCTCACACGTATTTCGAGAACAAAAAATTCTTGAAGGCACTGAAGTCTGAGGTGACCTGTTACAAGCCAATGTGGCTCTTCCTTTCCATGTTTTATGGAGTTATGCAGGACAATGGAAACAACGACTCCAATCCACCGAAACCACCACCCTTGACGAGCTACCTGAAATGCCATTACACCTAACCAATCTGCTCAGTGAAAGGGGCAATATCAAATTTCAGCTTACTTATCGCCAATCTCGAGAAGTATTAGCTGTGTTAGATGGTGGCTCAGGTGTCAATATCATCACCACATCTCTCATGTTGGAATGGAACCTGAAAGACCAACTCACCAAATCCACTTGTCAACTCAGGATGGCTGATCAAAGTGTGGTTCGAGCTACATCATTTCTCCCACAACTGATTAAATTAGGAAGCCTGAAATTCATCATAAACCTATTTGAACTCGATATTCCTATTAACGCCTATTCCTATGAGTTACTGCTTGGTCGACCATGGCTCACCAATGCAAAAGTCGTTCATGATTGGAGCAAAGGCCGAGTATCTTTTGATAATAGAGAGAGCTCCGTTACCATTGATTCATATGCAAGACTCAAACCAGCACGATTCCACGACAATGATTCATCTACTACAAATTATGTGTTTGAACCATACCAGTCAACCCAAGAGAAATGTCATTATGTTGAATCTACTAATATCATAAACTGGAGCCACAGTTTGGACACTCTTTAGCATTCTAGCTCAGTTCTTTAGAGTTCATTCAGAGTTTTGCTATTAGTGCTTATTGCTTATCATCGAAAGTGCAAATTCAAATGGAGATCTTCAGTTACTCAGAGTTAGCTTAGAGTATGCGGTTTCTATCTGCAATTGTCTTGTGCTCATCATCATATATTTTTATGTTGAATCAATCTATCTTTTATTGCGTTCAATATTATGTCAGAATGTATGCATCTCTGTGATTCTTTTATAGCTGATAAATTTCATATCGCTTTTGTTTGATAATTCAATACTTTATTGTTTGGCTATGAAATCATTGTAGTACTGATGATTTCAAAGTTAGTTACTATAAGGTTGAGTGTTTTCATTCCAATTTTAGTTAGTGATAGTTTTGTAATCTATTTTTCTCTATTTTTGGCTGAAATTTTGGCCAAATTTTATGACTGTATTTTTGGAAGATTGTAGATCTCACTCTTAGCTTGAATTTGAGTCAATTTGCAACCAATTTGGTTGAATATTGAGGGAGATATGGCAATTTTTGTGAAGGAGGTATTAAGCTAAATTGTGGTAAAAAGTTGGGAGAGAAGCCCTTCCATTTCTGAAGTTTAAAAAAAAAAAAAAGCAGCATGAACCCCCAAAAAAAATTCCAAAAACACAACTTATACCAATAGAAAGCCCTTTTGATATTGAGTCCCCCCCTTGAATTCCCTACTAGCAAAAAAAAAATTAAACAATTTTATAATAAAAAGCACAAGTAATAATTATATCGAGTTCAATAAAATGGCACCAAAAAAAAAGAGTAATACTCAAGAGATTCCTGCTACGAAAAATCCAGCTAGAACAGAGGAAATATTTACCAAAGTTTTAACTGCTATACAAGACACCACCAAAGTGAATAAACAAACATGGCAATAGATGCAGGAAAGCTCGGAGCGACGTTGAGAGAAAATGTTAGAGTTGATGATGTCACATTTTGAATCTGTCATAAGTACTACTCTACAAAAACAAGATGTTCATCAAGGTTAGAATCCTTCGTCATCCTGAATGCTTCAACATCCAAAATTTCAGGTCAAGGTAGTTATGATCATCTGGCGACATTGCGAAAGAACAAGAGAAAACAAAAAGTATGTGATGATCAACCTATTTGGTTGCAACCAATTGTTCCAACACCAAACGATTTAAAACTCCAAGCTTCTGGACTTCCTCCTGCTGGTGTGGCTGCTCAAGATCCACAACAATGGGTACTACAAGAGCTCGAGTCATACAACAAATTGCCACCCCATTACCAGAATGTTGTAAATTTTAATACTCATATGAGTATTATGGATCGCGCTCAAAAAAATCAAGGGTTTAAGAGGGATGGTAATGATTTTAAAGATAAAATTTTCATGCCTAACTTCAGTGGAAACACCGATACTATAGAGGTGGAAGAATGGTTACACAAATTGGATAAATATTTTCAATTATTTTCCAAGGACTGGCCAAGCAAAGATTGCTTATGCTTTGCTACACTTCGACATCCAGCTTATGTTTGGTGGAAGAAAGTCGAGGCTGATCCACGTGTTCAACCAACAATCTACTGTAGTTCAAGCAATTATGTACTAAGGTTTTCTTGAATCCATTTTAGAAGAAAATGTTCTTTCAACATTGGTGTTTAGTTCAGCAAACGGGTTTAGTCCAAGATTATAATCATGAATTTTGGCAATTGACACTTAAGGTCAAACTGGACGAAAGTGCGCATGTACATCGATACATACATGGGTTACAACCAAAAATTGGAGCTGATGTGGAAGTAGCCAGATGTTCAACTTTGGATTCAGCAAATGCAATTAGCTTTGATCCATGAGCATAAATACCCTTCAACGACTAAAATGTACCAAAAACAAGGGATGACTGCAATCAGCACATCTTATAATACGTCTGGGGCTCAGTTATGGACTCGGCTCATTACATTCGCCATGTCCATTTACATTTACTTTACTTTATGCATAGGCAGGCTTTGGGCCCTTTTTTATTCATTATTTGACATTTAGACTATATGGTTGGCCTTGGGCCCTATTATTGACATTTAGACCATATTATTGGCCTTGGGCCCATGATTCACTATATTGGTTATTTGGTCATATTACTGAGAGTGGGGGCCTTCTTGGAGGGCACACTATTTTCCCTCTCAGTTTGGCCCTAGCCACTGGAAGCTTCCTTTTAGGGCTTCCTCTTGGCTATAAGTAGGGATTCTGTGTCATTTGTTACTTGGCTTATGATATGATCTCCTTCTTTAAGCTTTCTCTCTCCTGCTTTCTAGGGTTAAGTCTTGCTTATGTGATGCTTTCATAGACTAAATCTAGATCAGCCGTGGCTACGTTCATAACTTGGTATCAGAGCACTTTCCTGAGCATCTCCATTGAGCAGATTTTTCTCTCACAGGAGGGCGCCCATCTTCAGCTTGGATCTTCACCATTTTTCAACCGGATCTTCAGCATTTCTCCACACTTGTCTTGCAAATTTTCACGACGGATCGGAGGAGGACAGGTGCCCACTTGCTGCCCATTTCTAGCGCCCTCTTGCTGGCTGCCTACTGCTGTATTTTCAGCCTTTTTCCTCCCCTATTTTGGGTGCCCTACTGCCTCCTATTTGCTGCCCTATTGGGCGCCCTCATGCTTGCTGACCAGCGCCCTACTGCTCCTTCCTTTGCTGAAAATTTCCGCCTTTTGCTGCCCCTATTCGCCACCTTCCATCAGCCACTCCTAGAGCCCTACCAACCCATCTTTTTGATCCAATTTTTTTTTGTCGTTTACTACCTCTCTTGGACGCCCACACTCCACCATAGTTGGCGCCCTACATCCGCCTCAATTTCATCTCACCCTCTTACACTATTGTCTGTGTTCGCAACCCTACCCCGGACAATACAAACACGCCTAGATGCTTAGAAAGCCACTCCCACCCAACTTCATCGCGCATCGGGATTGCTCCCCGTCTTTATCGCAAATTTTTTTTTACCCTTGAAGGACGATCTCTGATTTTTTAGCCTTGTTTCCTCGCTGCCCATACCTCCTTTTTGTTATCACTTCCTTTCCTTGGCTGCTCCCTTTCCAGCCCCATAGTCCATTATTGTTTCCCATACTTTTACCCACCGTTTACTCCACGTTGTCGAGCCCTTAGCATCTTTTTTGGAGGCTGCCCAGTACCTCGACATATCGCCGCTATTTTTCAGCTCACTTCCGGTTGCGGTTACGAGGTATTTCTTACTTAGTTGTCCTTTCCGTTCATCTTACATCGCGAGTTCTATTGTGTCTTTTCATTGGCGTGCCTGTTGTGATGACTTATGTCCTCTCCTTCAGTTCGTCCAATTGTTTAGCACATTTCTTTTCTCGCTTACTTTTTCTTCCTCATGGCTACTCACCCACTACACCTGCGAGTCATTCCGG
Organism: Diphasiastrum complanatum; assembly: GCA_029204225.1. Lineage (NCBI taxonomy): Eukaryota > Viridiplantae > Streptophyta > Lycopodiopsida > Lycopodiales > Lycopodiaceae > Diphasiastrum > Diphasiastrum complanatum. The sequence goes on along the minus strand of CM055100.1, from coordinate 45,941,372 downwards.
ACCTTTAGATGAACAGTTTGCTGATATGCGTGACTCTCTTACTCTCCTCAGTAGTCGTTTCGACCAAATGATGACCGGTTTTACCACTCTACAGACCGGCTTTGCCACTATGCAGTCACAGATTGATTCCTTACAGCCACATGGACCTGGCAAAGCCCCTGTTCATTCATCATTTGGGTCTCCATTTAGACTTTCATCCTCGTCTACTTCCTTTGGCGGTGGGCCTCATTTTCCACCTAACCCACCACCCGGTTTTCCACGTCCTACAGCTCCTGAGCCACATTTTGCTCGACATCTAGCTCCTAAGCCACATTTTGCTCGAGATTTTCGTGATCAGGTACAGCTTGCCACCTATTCTGGTTCCTCTGACGGGAACTTTTAGAGAATTGATTTGCAAAGCTTGATACTTATTTTCAGATTTACCCTAAGACTGATCCTCAGAAGATCCAGTTAGTCGCCTTACATTTAGATGGACGTGCTGCCACTTGGTGGCGGGTCTACCGACTTGACCCTGATCGGGACGGTCTCCAGTTATGGCCTACCTTTCGTCGTGGTCTTCGTCATGCTATGATTGACCCTCAGTGGCTGAGCCGCCAGCGTGATATATTCCGTAGTCTTACTCAGACTAGTGATCTTTCTTCCTATACAGATCAGTTTATGGACCTTTCCTACCTCTTTACAGATCTTCAGCCCACCGAGCTTATTTCTCGCTACATTGCTGGACTTCGTGGTGCTCTACGATACGATGTCTCTTCTTTCCGTCCACCCACACTTATTGAGGCCATGTCCCTTGCTAGTACTTTACAGCATAAGTACCCTGATCCTGCTCCCTTTCACTTTTCCCGACCTCGTCCATCTCTTTCACCTCTACCATCTTCGGCCCCATCTGACCCATCCACTATCGTCCCGACCTCTTTTCTTACTTCTCCCACTCCTCGCCCTCCGCCTCCTCGTCCTGCTTTTGTCCAATGTTACACGTCTGTAGAGTTCGCTGACATTCAGCAGAAGCGTCTTTGCTTTCGTTGTAAGAGTCCTGACCACATTGCCCGTGATTGCCGCCAGCCCCTGCCTACTTCTACTGTTGTTTTCTACCATGAGGGCACTACCCCAGATGAGTCTGATATCTACATTCATATATTTGATGAGCCTGATCTATCTCCTGAGCCTTCTACTGATTTACTTCCTGCTACTTGCCATGCTCAGCTTGCTTATGCTACATGGACATGGTGCCCCGGTCCTCGCTCCATTCGGCTACGTGTGCGCATTACTGGTCGTAAGTATATTGCTTTAGTTGATACCGGCAACACTCATTCCTTTATCAGCAGTTATGTTCTCAACCGGATACGCGCTTCACCTATTCCTGCTCCACAGCCTCTCACAGTCAAGGTTGCCAGTTCTCACTCATTTCCTAGTTCTCAGATGTTTCAGGATTATCCTACTGCATTGGTGATTTTTCTGGACAGGCAGATCTTTATATCATTCCTCTGGAGCCCTATGACCTTATCCTTGGTGCTGATTGGTTTGCTTCATTGGGAGCGGTTACTTTGGACCTGGCTCAGTAGACATTGACATTTGTTCATGATGCAGTGACCCACTCACTTGCTGGTATTGATTCTCAGGCAGATTTCTAGCTGATCAGCGGGAAGCAGTTTATCCGCAGCCTACCTAAGGCTCATTGTGCAGCTTTATTATGTGTTCAGCGTGCTGTAGCAGATTCTCCAATGACTACCTCTCCTCCAGCAGCTGTTCCTCAGGTGATCTCTGACTTATTACATCAGTATGCGTTTGTCTTTTCAGAACCTACGACGCTACCACCATTACGTGATGTGAACCACCATATTGATTTGCGTCCTGGTTATGCTCCTCCCTCCCGGCCTCCTTACCGTATGTCTAAGTCTGAGCGTGATGAGGTTGAGCTTCAGAAAACTGCTTTACTAGATCAGGCCTTATTGTTCCTAGTCACAGTCCTTTTGGTGCCCCTGTTCTCCTTGTTAGTAAGAAAGATGGTTCCAAATGCCTCTGCATTGATTATCGTGCCCTCAATAAGTTGACCATCCGTAACCAGTATCCTATTCCTCACATGGATGATCTCTTTGACCAGTTAGGCACCTCTCATCTTTTCTCTAAGATAGACTTACGTTCCGGCTATCACCACATTAGGATGCATCCTTCGGACGAACACAAGACTGCGTTTCGTACCCATCTTGGTTTGTATGAGTTTCGTGTTCTTCCTTTTGGTGTTACTAATGGTCCACCTATGTTCCAGAATGTGATGAATAACATCATGCGTCCTCTCCTTGGTCGTTGTGTTCTAGTTTATTTTGATGATATTCTTGTTTTTAGTAAGACTCTTGATGAGAATGTGTTACATCTTTCATCTGTTTTTCAATTGCTTGTTCATCACCAGTTGTTTGCTAAACTTTCTAAGTGTTCCTTTGCTGTTGTTAAGATTGAGTTTTTAGGATTTCTCATTTGTGATGGTCGTATTCGTTTGGACCCTCATAAGATTAGGGCAATCGCTGATTGGCCTGTTCCCACAGATGTCCACCATGTTCGTATGTTTCTTGGTCTCGCTACTCACCTTCGTCGTCCTGTTCCTCACTTTGCCACTGTGGCTGCCCCTCTTCATGCCCTTTTGAAGAAGTCTAGTGCTTTTGTTTGGACTTCTGATTGTCAGCTTTGACACTCTTCGTCGTGCTGTTGTGGAGGCCTCTGTCCTGTGTTTACCACAGTTTGATCAGAAATTTATTGTTGAGACCGATGCTAGTAATGTTGGTTTGGGTGCCTTGCTTTGTCAGTCTCAGTGTATTATTGTTTATGAGTCGCGTCGTTTACGCTCTTATGAGCAACGTTATTCTGTCCATGAGAAAGAGCTTCTTGCCATTAGAAGTGGCGCCATTACCTGTACCGTGTTCCTTTTGATATCGTTACTGATCATCAGTCCTTACGTTATCTCTTCTCCCAGCGTGATCTTAGTGATCGTCAGTTTCGTTGGTTGCAGTTTTTACAATCTTTTGATTTTTCTATTTTGTATCGTCCTGGTCGTGCTAACACTACTGCTGACGCATTGTCTAGACTTCCTGCTTTATTGAATACCCTTGTTGCCACGATCTCTTCCTGGTTTGATGATCTTCCATCTGCTTATCTTACATGTTCTGATTTTTGTGATGTTTATAGTTCTGCTCCACCTATGTCGTCTTCACCTCATCAGGCTTATTCCATTGTTGACCACCGTTTTCATCATTATGGTTCTCTTTGTATTCCTAGTTCTTTTAGTATCCGTTCTCAGTTGTTGTCGGATGCTCATTCGTCCCCAGTTGGGGGTCATTTTGGTTTTCAGAAGTCTTATGCTCGTTTTAAGGATCATTTCTATTGGCCATCCCTTAGGAAAGAGCTTGTTGTACTTATTCGTACCTGTTCTTTCTGCTTACGTAATAAGTACCCCCGTGCTAAGTCCGCTGGTTTGCTTCAGAGTTGGCCTATTCCTCACCGCCAGTGGACTGATATTTCTATGGACTTCATCATTGGCCTTCCCCGCACCCGTCGTGGTCACGATTCATGTATGGTGGTAGTTGACAGGTTCTCGAAATAGGCACATTTCATACCCGTCCGCAGTACTATCACAGCAGAGCAGTGTGCACGCTTGTTCCTTTCAGAGATATTTTGCCTACATGGGTTTCCTCGTACTATCCTTTCTGATCGGGATAGTAAGTTTACATCATTGTTCTGGACAGAGCTTATGCGTATATTGGATGTACAGCATTTTATGGGGTCTGCTTATCATTCTACTTCTGATGGGCACTCTGAGGTCCTTAATAGGATCCTTGAGGATTATTTGCGCCATTTTGTTACTCCTTTAGGGAAGGATTGGGATCAGCACTTATGTTTGGTAGAGTATAGCTATAACAGCTCTGTTAGTACCACACCGGCGTTGCACCATTTTTATTATCTCATGGTTATGCACCTCTTTTACCTGGTATTCCTCTTCCTCCCGAGGATACACCTATGACATTGTCTTCATTTGTATCAGGTGCTTGCGAGCTTATTCTCCAGGCCAGTTCCCATTTGCAGCAGGTCCAACAGCGTTATCAGGCTTCAGTTGATCGTCATCGACGTCATGTTGAGTTTCATGTTGGTGATATGGTATATCTACGCCTACGGTTTGCACGCCATCATTTTATTCAGGGCCATGCTTCTACTGAGAAGCTTGCACCACGTTATTATGGGCCTTATTGTATATTGGAGGTTCTTAGTCCAGTTACATATCGTCTTCAGCTTCCTGCTTCCACAAGTGCCTGTGAAATATTCCATGTCAGTTTATTACGTGCTGCTATTGAGGATGATGCTCCTCGTGATGCTGAGTTTCCTACTGCACCGGATTTCTTTCCTTTATTACCTGCTGCTATCCTCCAGGTGCATTTGCATCATAGTCGACGCCGCCGGCAGATTCAGTTCCTAGTCCAGTGGTATGGTCGTCCTGTTGAGGAGGCCACATGGGAGCCTATTGATGTCTTTTATCATACACCGTCACTTGCGGATCAGGCTCGTGCTCTTGCCGCACTTGTTGATTCCTCTACATCAGCTGTTGCTCCAGTTGTTACTACACCAGATGCTGTTCTAGTTGATCCTCCAGGGCTTGCTGTTACTTGATCCAGTCCTTTATGGCAGTTGGGTCTTATTTTTGTGTTGGGGAGAGTTATGGACTCGGCTCATTACATTCGCCATGTCCATTCACATTTACTTTACTTTATGCATAGGCAGGCTTTGGGCCCTTTTTTATTCATTATTTGACATTTAGACTATATGGTTGGCCTTGGGCCCTATTATTGACATTTAGACCATATTATTGGCCTTGGGCCCTATGATTCACTATATTGGTTATTTGGTCATATTATTGAGAGTGGGGGCCTTCTTGGAGGGCGCACTATTTTCCCTCTCAATTTGGCCCTAGCCACTGGAAGCTTCCTTTTAGGGCTTCCTCTTGGCTATAAGTAGGGATTCCGTGTCATTTGTTACTTGGCTTATGATATGATCTCCTTCTTTAGTCTCTTTAAGCTTTCTCTCTCTTGCTTTCTAGGGTTAAGTCTTGCTTATGTAATGCTTTCATAGACTAAATCTAGATCAGCCGTGGCTACGTTCATAACTGGCTCCAAAGTCTCAGTTTGGTACCAGTCAGTTTTATAAGTCAAACATCTCGACTGGAGTCTTCAAGGATAACAAAAGTAACAATAATACCATTATCCAACGATCAAAGTTGGCGATAATCCGGGAACTAAAGTTGCTAGAAAGGGAACGATATCTACAATGACGGGCAATCAAAATCCAAGACTTGTTCATAGACTGTCAGACAACCAAGAGAGGAAACTTAGAGTATTGGGGCTTTGCTTCAGATGCCAGGAGAAATATGACAAGGATCATTGGAAGGTATGTAAATTTCATAAACAAGAGGTTCGATTAATGGCCATGAGCGGCAATTCCAATGAGAAAAATCAATCAGATGAAGAGGAAGTTGAAAATTTATTGAGTGAAGATGACATTCAAATGCTGCAAGAACATCAATGTGATTCAATTGATGAGGAAGAGCTGCAGATTGATAACGAGGGGTAACGTATATGCGTCGATAGGAAGGACATGGATTCATCACTCATGTTCATGTCCTTAAACGCATTTAATGGTTCTCATTCTGCTAGGACTTTCCGTATTAAAGCAAAAAATTAATGGTAGAGAGATCTATATTCTAGTTGATAGTGCAGGTATGCATAACTTTTTCAATAGTCGTTCAATTAGGAGTTATAATATAGCTACTGTGAAGATTTCAAAGCCATTGAGAGTACAAATTGTTGATGAAAATTTTCTCAATTGTAATAGAATCACAACAGAATCCAAGATTCAAATGGATAACTATGAGTTAAAATCAAACTTCCATGTGGTCGACATGGGTCCTATTGACATGATCCTTGGTGTCGTCGAGTGGTTACAGACATTGGGTGACATTACCTTTAATTTTGAGCAGAGAACAATACATTTCGCATAGTCAGAAAAAACTTTTGAAATTCATAGTTGTAGGAAAGAAGAATCATGTTCCTATTTATGCCTGATTACTAATGCACAAGCTCGACGTATATCTCGAAAGCATGTAGATATGTTCCTATTGAAAGTGGAAATGGATGATGTTAAAATTAAAGAAGTCGATGCAAAGCCTATGAATACAAGGATACAACAAGTTTTAGACAAGTTTAAAGATGTGTTTCCAAACACACTACCAAAAGGGGATCCTCCAACCAGATTCTAAACCATGTCATAGAATTTGAACCTGGTTCAAAGCCAGTCAATATTCCTCCTTACAGGTTATCACAACTAGAAAGGAAAGAAGTTCAAAAATAGGTTCAAGAATTACTTGACCAAGAGTTCATTAGTTTGAGTAAATCACCCATTGTCTCACCCGTTCTTCTCATTAAAAGAAAGGATGGTACATTATATAGATTATCGTGCACTCAATAAGATTGCCATCAAGAATAGATTTTCAATTCCTTGGGTTGATGACTTATTAGATGCCCTTAAAGGAGCACAAGTATTTTCAAAGATTGGTCTCTGCTATGGGTATCATCAAATCAAGGTAAGCGAGAAGGATCAACACAAGACTGCTTTCTGAATAGACAGGGGGCATTTTCAAATCAAAGTTATGCCTTTTGGTATAACCAATGTACCGGCTACCTTCCAAGCATTGATGAACCAAATATTTGGGCGATATTTGTACAAATTTATCTTGGTGTTCTTTGATGACATATTGATTTATAGCCAGAACTTAAAAGAACATACTCTGCACTTGGAAATGGTTTTGGGATTTGCGGGAATAGAAGTTGTTCACCAAGATGTCAAAATGTGAGTTTTCCCAACAAGAGATTGAGTGTTTGGGGCATATGGTGACTAAAGATGGCATTAAGGTGGATCAACGTAAGGTCGAGGTGGTTAAAAATTGGAAGAGCCCTAAAACTTTGCGACATTTAAGAGGATTTATGGGATTTGCATCTTATTATCGACGATTCATATTCAATTTTTCAAGAATAGCAACAACACTCATGCACTTGTTGAGGAAAGAAGAATTCGAATGGAGTGGATTAAATCAATTAAAGGAGGCCTTGGTGAATGCTCCAGTTTTGGTACAACCAGACTTTAGTTTACCTTTCAAGGTGATTGTTGATGCAAGTGGAAATGGATTAGGAGCCATACTACTAAGTCAGAAAGATGGTGTGATTGTCTATGAGAGTCGAAAATTGATCAACAAGGAGAGGTCATATCCTATGCATGACAAGGAGATGTTGGCTATAATTCATGCATTGAAAAAATGGCGACATAACCTTTATGGGTCGAAATTCATCATTAAAAGTGATCACTATAGCCTTAAGTATTTCCTAAGTCAGAAGCAGTTTACGGGCAAACAAAAGAGATGGTTAGCACAAGTTCAAGCATATGTCTTTGTTATTGAATATCTCAAGGGCAAGGAAAATCAAGCTGATGATGCTTTATCGAGATTGTGGAAAGTGCAAATGTGTGATACAGGCGAACCTTTAGAGGAATATATAATTGTTCTCCAAGATGCAGAGGAGAATTGCATGTCCACAAAACAAGATCAAGCCTCACACCCAAATTAAGGTAATAAGACCCCAAATATTAATTAGAGACACTGAAGGCCCACTATAAATAGAGGAGGTCATGCTAATTTGAAGGCTATTCTACTTTTATGATTTTTGAACTTTTGGTGATCTTGAAGCTTCTCTTTGAGAGCTTTCTTGATAGTATTGATGGTTCATGTGCCTACAATCACATGAGAGCTATGATCATGCTCTAGAGTCAGGCCTAATCTTGTGAATGATCAATAATAATGAATAATGGATTTTATCTTTACCCATTTTGGTGAAGTTTTGCTACATTTAGTTAGTTTCTTGAATTTTGACTAGTTTCTTGATTTCTTGTATTTCCATTGTAATTTGATGTTTAATGAATGGATTAGATGTTTGAATGTTAAGATTGGCACGCGATAGAGCGTACCTTCATGATATTAGAGCGATATGTTATACCAGGGCTCTGATACCTAATATCTTTCTCGATATCAAATTGATATCATATTCTTCAATTCGTGGTATCGAATTTCAGTATCAGATAATTGATTTCCAATTGTAGCACAACACAATAGCCCTCTCTTAATGTCATCGATATATCGACAGACTAAAATTCCAGATGGATTCTTAGAGTAAAGTCGATCTTATCGCAGACAAGCTAAATGGATCCAATTATTACTTGTGGAAATTTAAGATGAAGACCTTGCTAATTGCCAATGAGTTGTGGAGTGTTATCACAGGTACAGAAGATAAGCCTGAAGACGACACATCCGACTCAAAATGGAAGTTGAAGGACAATAAAACTTTCACGCTTATTATTCTCAATATATCAGACACTCAGATTGGCCATATAGTTGAAGCTCATACTTCAAAACAAGTATGGGACATCCTGAGCTCACTATATGATGTGAAAGACATAACTTCTAAGTTACATCTACGAAGAAAATTCTTCGCTCTCAAGATGTCAAATGATGATTCACTTCCAATCATGGTGAACATCTCACTCCTATACGCCTTACAGTACAAAGAAGTACGGTGACAATAGCACTCACACTATCGCAGGTGAATGCACTGTAAGATTGTAATTCTAGCATGATCAATTCAAACTGCTATCGAATGTTTTCTATGTACATTTTGAAAACTCTCTACGAATATGTTATCAGTAAGTAGGATCATTGATTTAGGTCGTAGGGTGGAGTTTGAGTTTGATCAATGCTGAATTATCGATAGGAAAATTAAGGTTCTTGCACTCGGCAAGAGGCATGGATACTTATATAGATTGACACATTGTCATTTTGATACTAGTCAATCCTTGAAAACCTCTGTTCTTGTCAATAAAACATTACTATGGCATTATTGATTAGGACAATTGAATCATGCATCTGTTTCATACATGTCTAAACAATCCCTAGGACTTGATCTCGACTATTCAGTCGATAAAGTCAACCTCCTTGTCTGTCATAGCTGCATCCTTGGAAAGCATACTAGGATTTAATCAAGTCATAGGCATGCAACAAAAGATTTGTTAGATGTTGTTCATTCAGATATATGTGGTCCCATGTAAACTTTGTCATTGTTGGATGCAAAGTATTTTATTATCTTCATTAACGAACATTCGAGAAGAACAACTGTTTATTTCATTAAGGAGAAATCAGAGACTTTCCACAAGTTTTGACCATTCAAAGAACATGCAGAAAATCTACCTGGTAAAAGAATTGAGATTCGACAACGGGAGATAATAGATATCTACTAAAGTCAAGGAGTATTGTCTTAGCAACAACATTGAGCAATAATACATTACCTCCTATTCGCCTTGGTCGAATGGTCTTGCTGAGATAAAGAATAGAACCTTAGTCGAATCGGCAAAGTGCCGCGATGATGTTATCACATGTGACACTTCCGAAGTCATTCTGGGCTGAAGCAGTTTCAACTATAGCTTATATTCAGAACAAATGTCGTACTAAAGGTCTCTTAGACAAAACACCATACGAAGTTTGGACAGGCTCCAAACCTTCTTTATCGAACTTACGAGTTTTTGGATGTATTGCTTAGTTACAAATTCCGCATGATCTCAAGAAGAAGCTCGACTTCCAGAGTATCAAATCCATTTTCATCAGCTAGACTACTTTAGATCAAGCTTATAAGCTATATGATTATGTCGAGTTGAAGATATTCACCAGCCGTGATGTCATCTTCGTCGAAGATCAATTTATCAACCTCAAAGGTAAGGGCAAAGCTCATATAGCCGAACTATCGGACTTTCCCAAGATATTGAACTCTTTAGTTCCAAAGTCGACTATCACTTTTGAAGGTCCAAGCTTTTCTACTCCCCGACAAACAACTTATCAACAACGAATCTGAAAGATGATGATGTTGCTGATCGATATCAAACCAGACATAGCTTTTATAGTCAGTCCCTTGAGTCAATATATGACCAATCCTAGTATAACACATTGGAAGGCTCTTATCAGACTCATGAGATATCTTTGAGTTACTATGGACTTTTGCATTTGTTATGGAGGAGTGGACAACGACAAACTCAATATTCTCAGTGGTTTTTCATATGCAAGTTGGGCAGGAGATGTAGACACTTGTAAATCCACTTCAAGATTTACATTCTTCCTCAACAATGGTCGTATTTCACGGAACAGTCGCAAACAAACTGCGACAGCTCTAGATATTAGTTTGAATCAATATGCTCCGACAATTCTATTTCGTGATAATCAAAGTGTCATTGCTTTATCAGCCAACCCTAGATTTCATTCTAGGAGTAAGCACATTGAAATTAAGTATCACTATGTCAGAAGCAAAGTTCTCGACAAAGAGATTGACTTGCAATACTGTCGAACGCAAGATATGACAACATATATTTTTACTAAAGCATAAAGTCTGGATGCAAACAAGAAATTTTGTGCAGAACTAAGTTTGAAGGTCAAAGCATTCATGGATTTCGATTAAGGAGGAGTGTTGGATTATTCTTCTGATTATTGACTAATCGTTTTCTTAATCTTCATCCACTACATTATCCAGCTCTACAGTTTTATGCATGTTCTACACAGTCTACAGAAATCCTCGAGAATCGTTCAATTTCTAGGAAGCACTAACTGGATGGATGTCAGCTCACTATGGCCCACTGGCCATTATGATCTACGACCTAATTAACTGTCCTACTGGACTTGTCGCATTTTGCTTAGTATAAATAACTATACTTTCATTATCAGAATCAAGCATTTGATCAACGTATTGTAGCAGCTCTCTCAAGCTTTCAAGCTTGAACACTCGAGTATTCTAGCTCAGTTCTTTAGAATTCCTTAAGAGTTTTGCTATTAGCGCTTACTGCTTCTCAACGAAAGTGCAAATTCAGACAGAGATCTTCAGTTACTCAGAGATAGCTTAGAGGATGTGGTTTCTATCCGCAATTGTCTTGTGCTCATCATCATATGTTTTTATGCTGAATCAATCTATCCTTTATTGCGTTTAGTATTATGTTAGAATGTATGCATCTCTGTGATTCTTTTGTAGGTGATAAATCTCATATTGCTTTTGTCTGATAATTCAATACTTTATCGTTTGGCTACGTAATCACTGTAAAACTGGCAATTTCAAAGTTGATTATTATAAGGTTAAACATGACTTTTGTCATTATGTTTTGCTCAATATTGATGGGCGTAGTCATACATTAGAAAAGCAGGCTCTTTCCGCTACGCTCGATAAGTCGTTCACAAGCTTCGACATGTCGTTATTGCATTATCACCTCTTTCCAACACATGTGAAGTGGATTTGTGAGAACGGATGGTGTGATCCAAAGACGGAATTGACATAAAAAATGATAACAAGTTTACATGTGAAGAGGCCCTTAGATGGTAGGCTTGTTCTCTAAGCTCACATCCACATCTTAGGGGACAAGTCCAAAATGTATTATGGAAGGAGCCAGGCACAGGCCACGGGCACATGCCATTATGCTCGGTAAGGATTTCCAAAAAAATTTGGGTGAGGCCCGGAGGGGTCGAGCCTAAATTTTCTTGGAAAGCCGAACCGGGCAGAATGGCCTATGCCTGGCTCATTCCATTGCGTAATGGAATCTTTGACTTTTCCACATGCCATTTACAAAGCATAATCAACAGTTTGGTGTTTTTGGACCAATGAAAAACTGCCACGTGGCAGTTTGATGCGGATTGACGCGCGTATGAAATGGGCTTCAAAATTTTGAAATCTTTTCAATAACATTTTATGCTTTTTAAAAAGACCAAAAAACGGGCGTAATCACCACAAAGAATTCATTAAGTTCGAGAAAAACTTTTGTTGTGACTAGAAAGCTGGCGTTTATCACGTGAAACATTTTAATGGCACTTTCATTACTGTATCTCTTTTTTGTTTCAGGTTTAAATTTCAAGGCCGTTCTTCTGGATCGTTCGCCAGTCCCCCTTGTGCGAATGCATTCAGTCATTCACACATTCATTCGCACAAGCGAGCAAGAACTGCACATTATACTACACACCTCTCAGCCCTTGTTGAAAGCACAACATTGAAGCATACCTGCTACGTGGAAGTTTTGAAGGTTTGTTAGTTTCGCAAGCCAAGCAATGCAGCATTTCTTTATCTATGGTGGAAAGTATTTATTTTCATAAAACAATCTTTCCCCACTCTGGCTTGCACTTTCATTGTCAATGCGTATATCGGTCTGCTTAAGTCTTTTGGGCTTTCCAATAATCTAATGCTCGCTTCCTATGTACATGTATAGATTGAAATGCCATCGAAGCCAACTACTTCTCATTCTGGAAAATTTTTACTGATTGGAGTTGATATGGTAGTGATCTTCATTTTTTTTTCAACGTAGGGAGACCCATTACCAGGCATATTTCACAGGTGAAACCATTCCCCAATGAATGGTAGACGTAACTGGATCCTTGATGAAATACACCAGTAACCTCCTCTAACTCTTTTTAGTTTAAAGATTAAAGATAAAAAAAGGTGAAAATTTCAGATTGCTATGTGGCCATTCAAAAGAATCTACTTGAGGCAATGGGTTATTGTAGCTTGTAGTCACTATATTTTTTTGGTGGAAATATTGGCAGATTTTATGAAACAATAGAGACCCTTAATTTGCTGCATAAATTGCCAATAACCCCATGAGGATGCAGTGGAACCAGCTGGATTTAAACAGAAGCCTGGTCTCGCATTAATAGGCTCGCGTAGCTGCATCCTCATTCCACTATACCTTATGTTAGAGGATATCAATTAATACAAAGTGAGCACTAGGGTTAGATACTGTTTGTAAGTTCAAAGTGATCAGCGTTGCATTCTGGTCTGAATTTGCGAGTTACCTGGCTCAGCTGTGCAGGACAATTTTCTGGAAAAAATTCATCATATTTCTGATCAGAGGGCCAGAGAAACACAAAGTATCTAGCTCTCATTTTATAATATATTATGGATTTACTGAAGACAAGCCTTTATTTCAAATATGTTTCCCAACTTTCTCCACTACTATGCAAAAATCCAGTCTATGGTGTCAATCTGACTGCTCGAAACCTGGTGTGTCGATCTGCACGTTGTTCTTTGGTCTTGCCTGCAATGCGACCGACTTCTTCTTCGGTTTCAGTCATGGTAAGCTCTTTGTTTCTTTGATGTTCGTTTCTTCATATTTCAAAGGCTATTTCGTAATTTATTTGTGATGGTATTAAATCAAAACGACTTTCGTCATGAAAACATAGTAATGAAGCAGTTAGTGGTCACTAAGCATTCTGATAATTTCCTCAAGTTGTTAAGCATTTTACATGGAAAGTTTCTTGTTCAGTCATCCAAAAAGTGGCATGTAAGAGAATCTTTTTTTTCATGTTCAGCTACTACACTGTTCTATTTAGTACAATCCTACATTTGCACCTCATATTGTCTGGCTATCAGCCCTCGAGACACTAGCTTGGAGTTTGAATCTAAGTTGTTCTTGACAATTTTGCAACCATATTTATGTACCTCTTGGATAGCTGTACCCCTTCAAAAGGATTTGAGGTAGAGCCCAAATCTGCAACATCCACACCCCAATGCCACATGAAGTGATTTTACGCCATTATGTATGGTCCTCACTACAATTAATACATGTTACGCTTTGTTGACTAGTTTTGTTGTGCCTGTTCAAACAGTTTCTATATGATCCCATGCTGTAGATGAGTTCTCATTTTTTGCACCCAATACATGAGGATGAAATAGATGACGAATAGAGTGAAGGATGGTGGCTTTTGCTAGAGACTCAGAGAGAAAAAAGGAAGAAAGAAAATTTATCAATGTCTTTTCCATGGCAAAATGCATATAGGACAAGAAATACACATGATATGCATGGTAACCAGACTGAACAATGATGTCAAATTCTAAACTATAATTGCGAACTGAAAAGAGATAGTCTAAGAATAAATGGTGCAAAAACACAACCATTTATAGAGTCAAAACTGGACAACACTTTGACTCATTGAATCTATCTCAGTAACTATTAGAAATTGACACTAGTATCAAAAGTTGATTTGCTTTCGACGAAATGTATACAATTGTTCCTGTAGATAAGATATTGCCCCGTGGCTTTGGCTTCTTGGATGATTTTTTCTGTGTTCTTCAACTGTCTTGGTCCATATAGATAGTAGTACTTTGCAACTTAGGTTGTTGTTGTAGCACCTCCCGTTGATGTAACGTAGGCGAGTGTGCTGGTGTCTTTCTTAGTTCGCCGGGCTGTGTATGTGATGTGGTGTTGGAGGTTAAAATCCAAAAACTTTTTAGCTTCCACGATCACATCAAGTAAATAAGGTATGCCTTGTACACAAATGTTAATCTTGCAATTGGCTCTTGATGAAAGTAGCTAAATTGAAAGAAGCTGGGGTGCCAGATTACCAGATTTGTTCGGGTTTCTGAGAACAACTGCCCATGATTGAACGTTGGTGTGGTGCTGCTCAATCTTGTTCTCAGTTGCCGTGATTGCTAATGTGTTGTAACATCTTTCTTCAACTCTCTGAGTGTCGTTTTGATCCGCTCAAGATGTGAGATCATGACATATCTGCTAGGAAGCAGAAATCTGATCTCTTTTCAATGAGATTCCACTTTTCTTTGTAGCATTTGTATATATTGACGATGCTAGTTACATATGGAGTCAAGTAAGATTCATGTGCAGTGGATGGGAATATACATCCTACCGATTCAACGGGGTGAAGCAACCGGTGATAATCTGATAGAGGGAACACTGGAAACGAATGATCTGTCCAACAATATTACATGCACAAGTGACGAACCATGGAACTGTTGCGATTGTCTATAATTACCTTTTACCAAATCCCTAGTCTCTGAAATTTTTCAATAGTAGGACTTGTACTGATAAGGCATTTTGTAATAAATCAGTAAACGAAGAATTTGAGGTTCTGGCTTGGAGAT
>CM055100.1:45791869-45916346 GCA_029204225.1 Diphasiastrum complanatum | reverse complement strand
AAGGGTCGTATCTCGGGACGCTAGCGATATGCCGTCAGGACCATTCGGTCCGTGGCGCCAGCGGTATGCTGTCAGGACCATTTGGTCCAGGAACTGGTTGTCTCCATATCTGTCGCGGCTTGTGGTTCTGAGTGTTCCTTGCATGAACGTGAATGAGTTTAGCTCTTGGGGAACGGGCTTTAACCTGTCGACTGAGTGGATGGCTTGCTTGGGTGGAAGTTACCTGTTTATGGCTGTCCAGTCTGGCGTGGCGCCAGGTTGGCTTCCAGCGCTCGTGACGAAGCTTTCAGTTGGTTAAATCTGATGTAAGTCAGACCGCTTGCTTGGAATGGATGTTACTCGTTTGTAACGAAGCTTCGAGTTGGTGAAGTTTGATGTATGTCAGGCGGCTTGCTTGGAGGGAAGTCACCCACATCGGGACCCCCGATCTGGCATGGCGCCAGGTTGGATCAATGTTGGTTTTCGGAACTTCAAGTTGGTTAAGTCTGATCGTTGTTGGCGTGTTGGCTGCATGTATGTCAAGTGAATTTGGATGGCAAGAGTTGAAGGCTGGAAGCTAAGTCGTGGTTCCCGACTCCCTTTGGGATGCCTACGCTACACCAATGACACCAATGACTCGCCATTTAGCCCCCCAGACACTAAATGGGCACATAGGGGTTAAAGTACTGCTAGCTACATAGGTTTGTAGCATCTCTCAAGTTTATTAGTCACAAACTGGCCTTAACATGGAATTAAGTCGAGGTGCAACCAATAGTCTCGAATACCGGAGGGCCGATCTACCATATTAGGACTATTCCATATCCTTAACTAAATATGGCCGTAACATTTAGGCTTATCCAAATGAAAGTTGAAGATAGTTGTTTGGTCATAGATCTCAATTGGAGCTTAGCCATACTGCGTTGTCACTAATCTAGTTAGGCTTCTCGAAAACTATTTGCAAAAATCGTTATTCTTGTGTATTTTTGCAAACTGTATAAAAATGCTGCAGAACTAGATAGATGAATGGATGTAGATTAAAGATCGATTATTTGAATAAATCCAACACTTCTCCTTAATCTGAATCCATGAATGTCTTGACCTTTAAACTTAGGTCTACACAAAATCTTTTGTGTGCATCCAAGTTCACAATGCCTTCGTGAAAATATCTATTGTCATGTCTCACGTTCGACAGTACCCCAAGCTTACTTTTTTGTCGAAAAATTTAGTTCTGACATAGTGATATTGATTTCAATGTGCTTACTCCTAGAATGAACCTAAGATTGGCCGATAAAAAACAATAGCTCACAATAGACATTTGTCAAAATATTTTGTTTCAAATAAACATCTGATAGTATGTTTTGCAACCACACTGCTTTCTTTGTTGATTGAGAGACATTGAGATACTCTGATTTGTAGATGATAGAGCTATTGAGATTTGCTTGGACCATTATTGAGAAAGAATATAAATCTAGATGTGGATCTACGAGTGTTTATATCTCCTGCCAAACTCACATATGAATAACCATTGAGTATGTTGAGTTTGTCATTGCTGACTGCTCCATAACAAATGCATTGGTCCACAGTAGCTCGAATGTATCTCATAACTCTTATAAGAGCTTTCCAGTGTATAACACCACAAATGATAGTTGACGACCGTTGTTTGGTTGTAGATAATTGGAGCTTAGCCATATTGTGATGTCACTTATCCAGTTAGGCTTTCTGAAAACTGCTTGCAAAAACTGTAGGACAAGTCGTTAGCTTCAAAACAAACAAAAACAAGTTCTGTCAACATCGATAGTTTGAACACTTTCGATATCGTGAAACCTGATTGTTAGCCATTCCTATGTAGTTTTGTAAGAGTAAAACTACAAAACTAGATAGATAAATGGATGTAGATAAAGATCGATTATTCAGAGAAATCCAACACTTTCAAGTAGGACTTGATAAGATTAGGGATATTCAGATAAACCTAGCATAATGAAATCAAACACAAATAGGATACCAAATATCTTGGCGTGTACCTCTTTGGTTGAGCTCATTGGCTTTACACTAGATTGATAAGCTAGTTGGATTATGAAAGGAGCTTCCACCATTTGTGTCAGTCCCCATGCATCATACAACTTGGAGGAGATAATATTGACTGTCAATCCTCCATCAATTATTGCTGATTCCTATGGTAAGCCTCGTCGGGTGATAGGTATCGTTATATGTTTCGCATTTTGACAATTTCAAAGAGAATTTTTTTTCTTCTTATGAATAGTCTTGAAGAGATATTTTGAGTCTCATATTGTTTAGATTATCTCAGAATTCTTTTGACAATTTGTTACATGTGAGATTTGAAAATCACTAAGATTTAGAGTGATAAAGACTAAGGCCTTTTAATCTATAAGCTTTCATCTATGGAGTAGTTCAAGATCATCAACTTGTGGTTTGGGTAAAGACCCATCCACAATTTCTCATAAATTCTTATCAGTTAGCATAATTTTAATTATAAATGTCCATATGTAGAAATTTGACCCATTGAACTTGTCGATGATTCTTAGATCAATAACTTATGCTTTCATTGTTTCTACAACAAGGGATATAGCAAGATCTTACTAAGTGCTGTGTTTTTGAAATTTTTGCCAAAAACCCAGGGCTTTGAGACTAATTATTAGAATTTTGTTCTGTGATTAATCTACTATGAGACCGATTGTTGGAATATTGAGTGATACCTATTGTTAACTTCAAAAACTGAATTGTTGTAGAATGAAATCGATATCCTACTAAAGCTAACTACATTAATTAAAACTTTTCAAGGTCTTATACTTAATAAGTCTAAGCATAATGATTTGATCAGCACGTGCCTGAGACAACTATGCTATTGAGTTTCAAGAGGCATCTGAGATATCCATGAACTCAACATGATTGATCATATTATTACAACAAAACAAGAAAGAGCCAAGAATGAAAGAATTGAATGTTTCAATAAATTACAACAAACATTTAAGACTAGATCACTATGCGAACAATAGTGAGTAAAATGATTTTTGGCCTTTTCTTATTGAATATGTAGAAGTACAAAAGATTACAAATTATGTAACTCAATGTCACAACTAATCACTACTCCCACACACTTTGCACTTGGATTCTTGTGTGTTTTGCTCACCAAGCTATAGCTTTTTATATGAACAAGCTTATTTACACTAGCTAAGATTAAATCTAATTTTGATTTATATAAAAAATTACAAAAAACTATTATTTTGTTAGGAGTTTTCATTAACTATGAAAGTGATAGATGACGCTATAGGTCGGTTCTAGCGTTGGGTCGAAATAGCCACACTGTAGGGTCGAACTAAAACCAATAGTCAAAATAGATAAATGATCGAAATAAGTGGGTTAAATTTTTTATTTCGACCATAGAGATCAAAACAAACATCAACTAAATTCAACTCATTGATTCAAGCCAAGAACCAACTTAGTTTCCAATCTAATTCAACTTGACCCAAGGTCAATTCTATTTTGATCTAAACTAGGACAAATATTTGATTATGTAATTCCTTAAAGGGATTTCGACTTATTTGTTGTTCCTTCTATCTTGTATTGGATCAATGCATGGAGTGAAGTTAAAATCTAACATTATGAACTTTAATGAAAATCATGTCATTAGGAGGAGTCTACCATTTTATGGCATGCATAGATGATTACTCCAAAAAGATGTGGATATGCTTTTTGAAAGTGAAAAAAATTTGACACATTTGTTTGTTTTAATAATTTCAAGGTATAAGTGGAAAACCAAATGAAAGTAGCATTAAGTCTTTTGAAACATGTCAAAAAAAAACAAAAACAACTAGCAATTGTGAAACATTCAACTAGTTTAGTTGATCTATTTTGGCAACATGAAATTTCGACTTAGAGATAGATTTATATTTGTCAATAAAGGCCTAAATAATGTTTGTACTATATTTGGCAAGTAGATAAATGTATGAGGTCAGATTTGGACCCATTCTAATTGTCTAGTTTTGATACATTGCATCTAGACTAGAATTTCTAGGTTTTTTGATGAAATACCAAGAAGTTACCATTTAGGGCAAGTTTATGGCAATTGGCCAAGTGACATTTTGGAGGCTATAAATAGCAGTAGCAGTGTGGAGAACTAATCATTGTACTCTCTTTTTATGTGGAGAATTCATCTCTTTTGATTCTATGTCCATCACATGTGTATTTCTCAAGATATCTTAATTTCTAGTGTGTAGAATGTCATTTTTATCGTTGATCTTGCATCCACATGTGTGAAGGACAATATGTTGCTGCTTTTGTATGGACAAAGATAGTACCATATTGGATCTTAGTGCTTATGATCAGATCTTAGTGATTTATGCAATTCGAACATGTGTAAAGTGATGATTTCTATCTTGTAGCTAAATCTAGATGTGCACCCAAATTTGGTCAAGAACTTAGAGATCCATCGAGTATGTTTTGGATATGATGGGCACCATAAATTCTACGTGGATTTGGAGATGTTTCTATCAAGCATTTTCAAGTATAGAAAGTGGATCTTTGTGATCCAAACATCATTTTAGGTCAAATCACTTGGATTAGGCCGATTTTTGAAACCACTTACTATAATGTGGAGACAAAATTTGCTCATGGTTGTGGATGTCACATTCTACTAGTTGATGTATCAAGATTCTAGCTTTTTCATATAGATTTTGATTAATTCAATATTTTGCATTTTTTAAAAAACCCTAAATTTCTTAGAATCTCTTTATTTTAAGTTGCTGGACTTTTTCAAGAGTGTGATTCAATCTTAGGAGTTAGCAAAAGCTCATCATATTGTGTTTAGATCTATTGTGATCAAGAAATCATCATTCTATGTGCTAGGATTTGCCAAACAAAGATAAAAGAGATGTTAGATTGTTTTCAAATCTTTGTGATTTCTTCTTGAGTTTCATTTGTTGGACTTTAAGGGAGTGCTAGGTGCATTGAAACAGGTTCGAAGAGAAGATCAGATCATTGCAACATGGCAACATCAAGTGGCTTCATGTTGGAAGGCAATGATAGATTATCTCAACAAATTATTCTACTTGGAAGGTGAGGATGGAATCTTTGTTTGAGATAAATGATTGATGGATATTGTTGTAGGTGTGGAGGAGAGACCTTTGGCACTCTAAGAGCAATTGAGGTATGACAATAGGGCAAAGAAAGCTCTACATGTGATCAAGATGAATGTGCTAATGAAGTTCTCAAGGAAGGTTGTAAGTGCACAACATCTAGTGAAGATTCAAAGCATTTTGTGAAGCAAATGGGATCAAGAGGGAGTAACAAGCCCAAGGACACCACAACAAAATGGAGTGGCTGAGAGGAAGAATAGAACCTTATGTGAAGGTGCCAAAGCCATGAGGTTAGATGCAAATTTTACTAAATCCTTTTGGGATCAAGCTTTGTTGTTTGCTAATTTTCTATGCAATAGATGGCTGAGTATGGTATTGGATGGAAAAAGCTTTTTTGATGTCTTGTTTGGTAGAAGGTCGAGTGTCAAGTTTTTCAAAACTTTTGGATGCATTTGCTACATCAACATTACTCTTGATGATAAGACAAAGGAGGATCCATCTTCAAAAAAAGATATATTTGTTGGTTATAGTGAGGTGAGCAAGGCTTACAAAGTTTTTATTCCTTCAACTAAGAAAGTGGTCATTGGAAGAGATGGCTTTTTTTATGAAGGAAACTTTCCAAAAGTTTCTTCAAGTGGTGGTGTGCGACATTGGATTTGACATTCTTGGTGTTGATGACATTGATGATACTTTGGATGTTCATATTGAAGAGCCTACTTCAAATCAAAATCCAATGAGGACATCAAGTCAAAGACAACAATCTTTGAGACTCGCATATGATGAGAATGGTAAGCAAGTGGAAGTTACTCGTTTTGCATTTCTCACATAAATCTTCTTGTGTAGATGATGCTACGCAAGTGGATGGTGTTTTTCATGGAATGGATGCAACTAATGACTCTGCAAATAAACTTTTGTTCAACGGCTTTGATGTTCAAGTGGAAGATCACGAGGTTGATTTCAAAGGGCTTCAACAACACAAAAGCAAAGGTGGCAATTTGGAGTTAGTCAAGAGCTTAAAGAGAAGTCAAGTGGCAAAGATACTTTGAATCTATTTTTTCAAGTTATTGAAGACTCAAGTAAGGTCAAAAGAGCATCAAGAAAGTGTTGTTCAAGTTTATTTTACTTGTTCTATCTCATGTTTGAACAATTTGATGTGAATGTGTGCAAATTGTCTTATTTGGTGAAACTAGCTACATTGTTTTGTATCATTTTGATGTTGGAGTTGTACTAGCATTCTTGGCTAGTTTTGCTAATGGAAGTGAAGCTAAGAGAGGTTCATAATATCACTCATTCATGATCAAGTCATCAAAGGTTGATGATATCTTATGGCAAGATGGAGATGGAGGCTCATTCATGGATTTTCATGGTGAAGACATATCAAGGAAGGACAAAGATGGAGGAGACATGCAAGAAATGGTTGATTTATTATTTGAAAAATGTGCCTAGGAGTTCAATAATTTAATATGATTATTAAAAGAAAACTTCTGAAATAAATTCCATGCTAGTTATGAGGAGTTCATAAAAATAAAATAAAAATTCAAAGTAATTTTAACATTCAAGTTTTGATCATTTTAAAAAAAATTCAATGCTTTAATTTAAACGAAACATTTTAAGAATTTTGAGATGATAATTTTTTTTAACTAAAAAATATCAATATTTTATTATTATTATTGGCCCTTTAGTTTATTGACAAATATCAAATATGAGTAAATAAACCAAACTCAATCATGATATATCCTTTGACCAATCTAAAAAAAACTCAATTAGAAAACAAACATATAAATATTTGTCACAAACGAGCTCTAGCAATTGTTTAATTTAAATATATGTTATAAGAATGTGTGTCAAAACATACTAAAGTTCGTGAAAACCAAGATTGATTTTTTTTTTTAAATGAATGGGTGAAAGACGCTATCCCATAGCTTCACCGGATCGTGCATACCTACAACACCCTGACGCTCTGATACCAAGTTGAAATTCTGTTAGGATCTAGTGCAGTATGCAGATCACATCACACAATCACTATAGCCATTCCTCACAACCTCTCAAAGATGGCACAACAAAAGTTGATAAATTACAAAGAAATACTGTACATATAGAGTATTCACAAACTGCATGAAAAGGTAGGTGTCCTAAAATTGGCCTACCACCATGAATATTAGTGTTCATAATAATTATAATTTTAAAATTTAGTTAATTAGTTAATATTTTTTGATTTTTTGAGAATTTATTTATTTTAGTTTGCAAAGTTTTACAAATTTACGTTTTATATTCGTAAATTTTTTTAAGTTTTAGATTTGTGTGTATTTTAAAATCTAAAAAAAAAATGTAATATCTAATTGATTCAAATTTCTTTTATGATATTATAATTTACTTAAAATTTTAGAATTATTTTAAAATTTATATTTTTGTATATTACTTCATGTATTTTTTATTTTTTTGTGTTATATTATATTTTTTATTTTCTTTTTCTTACTGCCATAGAATTCTATGTTGCGCATACTATGCTTGACATAACGTTAATGATAAGGGCGCTATGCCAGATATACTCTCGTTTTGACTTCTATTGACAACCTTAGGCAAGACATAGAGTTTTGTTGACGAAGCCATGCTCAAAGCTACGAGCATGACTTTGACAACAAAGTTGTTGACAAAGATGCTTTTATCAATGACTTTGTAAACAATCCGCTTCGATAATGCTATGGATATGGTAAGTATATGTTTGTCGACAAAGGCAAAATAAACTCACATATGTTACTCACATATCTCACTGAGATCTTATAACTCAGCTACAAAATAATTTCTATTTTTCATGAGTAAATAACATATTCAAAAAATCTTTGAGACAATTAACATTCACTCTCAACAGTTTCCCAATCCAACTTACCTCTAATCAAACTTGACCCCAAAATAAATTTTTGCAAGGGCTTTGGAAAAGCCTCATGCAAATCCTAAGGGTTTCTCATTAACATTCTGGCCGCCACAGCTTCATTCCATGAAGCGTCCACCCGAGTATCCAGCCACATCTATCCGCATCAATCGAGAGAAAGAACGAACTACTTGGAACTTAGTTCGCTCCATCGCACCTCAATGTCGCAGCTTCACGTTCTTCACTGTTTTTGATAGAAAGGGTTCCAAAATGCGCTCCACTCCACAATAATGGATGCATCTCCAACATATTTTGCAAAAGACAAAATTGCAAAAGCCTCATGTTTACCATCGGCCCTAGATTGTTGTCAGCTTTCTTCTGAGCGTATCTTTCTGTAGGGCTGAAGACAACCATTCAAAAGGCTTCTTGCAAGACTCTCCGATTCAGAAACCCAACAGCCAGTGACAGTTTTAATCTGTTTCCATAGAGGGATGCTACAACTCAGAGGTGAACTTGTGATTGGCAGGGTGTTTTTAAAATCAAGATTACAGCTCTCTTCATTCTACAAATTCGACTGCTGGACAACAATCATCTGTAGATTGACCTCTGGCTTCTAACGGCCTACAGCTCCAAGAGAAGCATATTATTCTCAGAATTTTTGACATTACTTCATACTTATTGCAATACTTGCAGGTCGTATTGAAGTGAGCATAAGCTTATCAAAATTCTACAGAGAACAGCAGATCCACGGAAGTTATTGAACTTAACTTATATTCATAGCTTCACTTTCCTCTCAGAATCAGAATATTAGTAAACTACAACTCTGCTCTATGCTCTCAACATGCAGGTTTACAGAAGGATTTGAACAAAACAATCCTTCATCCTATGCATGTAATAACTGGAATCATGTGCTTATGCTCCAACAGTCCATACTAACCGGACAATTTACAAACAAATCATCTATGAACTTGAACAAGTAACATGATTTAGAGCATTGTGTACTGATGCAGGCAATTCATAACTTCATTTGAGATTTACAGAGTTCCTTTGTTTAGACCAGTGCCATATCTGGTGATATAGATAAAATAAATTATACAGATCCGTTAGGTGATTTAGACTGTTGATTCTGCTAGTAGATGCGATATCCAATATTCACAGGTGATCTAACTAAGCTCCATCTAAAAATCAGATTACAATAAGCAAGGCATGAGAAAACCAGCAATGAACCAAGTAACCAAATTGACCTTTGCAGATCACTCACACCATTTGAAAAAACTTCCTCAAGAAATCATGAAATTGCAAATAGATTCCTTTAAATTCGCGGCATCCTTTACCAAAGAATCCATGTAGAAGTGCACTCTACCATAATTTCCAGAAGTATGCTACTTATCTGGAATTTGCGAATCCAACTCCATAATTCCCTTGAAAAAAAATAGCACTCCAAGTAGGATGTAAATCCAAGCGCTTCAATTTCCAAATCGATATAGGCTCGTCTCCATCCTATCCAAGACCGCACCTTAGCCATGCCCTGATACCAATGTAATGACCCTAAGGGATAACCCCTAAGATGAGGATAGGAGAACACCAATAAGAGAGACAATGGAGCTAAACCGCACAACCAATCCTAGATCAAGCCCCCAAGCCATGCCATGTGAAGCAAGAGGAGAAGAGAGAAACTGGTAACCTAAACCCAATATGTGGACGGGAGAATCTCTATCTCATTATATAGAGAGTCTGAGTCCTGTGCATGAAACCATGCAACCCCTATGCAGGTCAACTATAAATAGGTTTCATCTCTTCATGCAGTCCTCCTGCCTATATCTGTCACACAGACATGCAATACTCCATATGTCTCAATTAGAGTGTTTGGGTCCTCTCAAGGTTATTAGTCACAAATTGGCCTTGACATGGAAATAAATCATGGTGTGACCAACAATCTTAAATACCGGAGGGCCGGTCTACCATATTAGGACTATTCCGGGTCCTTAACCGAATATGGCCATGACAGATAGTATCACTTTGGTAGTGCTATATGTCGATAATATCATTGTCATTGAAAATATCAAGATATTGTTGGAATCCTCAAAGTTGATTTGCCAAATAGTTTGAGCTGGTAGATTTAGATCTCATACATTATTGTCTACAAGTGGGACTATGGCAAAATACAGATGATATCAGTACATTATAAATTTCAAATCTTCAAGAGATTTCATATTTTTAATGTAAGCCATCAACTACATCTAGTGAGGTGAGTAAGAAATTATGACACATTGATGATAGTGGTCCAATTGATGTCACTTTGTTTCGTCAATTGGTTGGCAGCCTCATTTATCTTACCACCACGCAACGAGATATTCACTATGTTGGAAAGAGGTGTTTGCAATAACGACAAGTCGAAGATAGTAAACGACTTATCGAGCACAACGGAATGGGCCTAGTTTCCTAATGCATGACTACGCCTATCAATATTGAACAAAACATAATGACAAGATTCACGTTCAATCTTTTAGCAACTGAATTTGAAATCATCAGAGCTAAAGTGATTATGTAGCTAAACAATGAAGAATTAAATTATCAGAAAAAAAAAACAATATGAAATTATCAGCTACAAAACAATCGTGTCGGATGATGCCCGATAGTCGAAGCCACATGTTAGCGATTCCGGAGTATTTCTGCAAGCTGTGTAGAACATGCATAAAAATTGCAGGATTGGATAATAGAATGGATGAAGATTAAAGATCAATTAGTCGATAATTAGGAGAATAATCTAACACACCCCCTTAATCTGAATCCATGAATGCTTTGACCTTCAAACTTAGTTCTGCACAAAATATCGTGTGCATCCAAGCTTAATGCTTTAGTAAAAATATCTGATGTCATATCTTGTGTTCGACAGTATTGCAAGTCAATCTCTTTGTCAAGAACTTTGCTTCCGAAATAGTGATACTTAATTTCATTGTGCTTACTCCGAGAATGAAATCTAGGATTGGCTGATAAAGCAATGGCACTTTGATTATCACAAAATAGGATTGTCTGAGCATATTGATTCAGACTGATATTTGAATCTAAGTTTCTCAACCATATTGCTTCCTTTGTAGCTTGAGAGGCTGCGATATACTCGGATTCAGTGGAAGATAGAGCTATCGAAGTTTGCTTGCAATTGTTCCATGAAATAGGACCATTGTTGAGGAAAAATTCTGAAGAGGATTTACGAGTGTCTACATCTCTTGCGCAACTTGCATCTGAATAACCACTGAGAAAATTGAGTTTGTGTGCCTTGCCACATCACAGTGAGGATTTTTGTAGCACCAAACACCTCTGGAGCAGCCCTTGCCCAACAGGCGAAGGCAATGTTGGTTGAATTTACTGACAAAGAAGGTTATAGCTTATATTAAAGATGATGGTGCCAATTTTGGAACTCTCACTGATGCTCTGACTTCAATTGTTTCATGTGGACCCCTGGCTCTTAGTGCACCATATCCAGGTGGTTGCTTTGGTCATGCTATGAGTAAGGCTTGTCAATATTCCACCAATGAGGCTAAGGTGGGAGGCGGCATAAAGGAAGTAAGCCTGAAGGATGCTCAAGCTGCCCTTCAGAAGACAATCATGTGGACCAAAAAATCTGCTAAGGGGAAGTTGGAATGGGATAATACTTGTATTGAGGCTGGATTACCATGCAAGATACTGAAGACTCCGGTGAAAACAAGATTTGTTTTAAAGGTTATCTTGTTTCAAGAAACTTTGGAGTATGCCAAAACTATCAACATTTGTTACTCTAGACAGACTTCAGCCTTGCAAGCTAGGGTATTAAGTGGCCTAACTTGGGCCATAGCTTGGGTAGTTATAAAAACATTGAATCACGTTGTGCATGAATGCCTGCTCAATCAGAGTAGAGGTTATTGGTTACTTTTTGATGCACTTTCTTCTGCTCTTGGTATCATGGGGACAATGAGAAAGATTTTCAACTCACGTGCTGCTATTGTGCCTCCATTTGTGATGTGGCAATTTTGACCAAGAGCTCGAGATTTTGTATGCTAGAATGGCATTGGAAGTCACTCGATGTTCTACGTCCATTTCTGGCTTTTGCAGAGACTTTTGACCAACAGAAAGCACACAATATAATGGATCCATGTTTCAAAGGGCTGTAGTGCATTATGGACTACATTGGCAGGGTTGCAGCTGAGAGATTGGTGCAACAGTATGACACCAATGTGCTTTTACCACTCTTGAGCACACTACAATACAAACTTTGAATCCTAGTCGCACCGAAACCCCAAACCATGCACGTGTTTACTCTCCATCTCATTATTTGGATCTCTGACTTCTACCGAGAAAGCAAGTGAAGGATTGCTGAAATTTGAGCTGTCTTTGTTTCGTTGGTTTCAAACTGACAATGCAGATAAGGTTCATCCTATTAAATGGTTGTTTGAAAAGGAAACTAGATTTCCTGTGGGCTACCTTGCTCGATAGTTTCTTGGCATTCCTCGCCAAAAAGTTTATGATGAAAGCCACAAACTGCCTATGATATAAAGAACACACTATCCATGACACAAGCAGTATAATGTCAAGCAATTCATTGTGCAAAGAGTTATGTAGATGAAACAAAGCCTCCATCATATAGTCCATCAATCAACTAAAGGTCCAATGTAGTTCAAGACTAAAAATAGATGCTCATAATGAAAACTAAACTACCTATCTATAGCTCCTATCTTAAGTTGATTATCTGAATCCTAGTCACACCGAAACCCCAAACCATGCACGTGTTTACTCTCCATCAGATTCATTATTTGGATCTCTGGCTTCTACCGAGGAAACAAGTGAAGGATTGCTGAAATTTAAGTCTTTGTTTCGTTGGTTTCAAATTGACAATCCAGATAAGGTTCATCCTATCAAATGGTGGTTTGAAAATGAAACTAGATTTCCCAACGTGGGCCACCTTGCTCGATAGTTTCTTGGCATTCCTCGCTGAAACCAAGTAGTATGCTTCGGTTTTGTAAATTTTTGGCTTGGTAAATTTCTGGCAACATTAATGGTATCCGGGTTGATGTATGGCAAGGATAGGAACTCAAATACCACTGTTGTTGTTGATAGGCAAAATGTGGAGGAAAATTTAGTTATTGATATCATACTGGTCCTAGAATCCAGTTTTTAAAAGGTATTTGAAACCCTACCCGAGCCCAAAGCCAAAAAAAATTCATACCATGGTGGATTTATTTCCTATCCTATCCTCAACCCAAGATCCAAGCACACAAGCATCAAGGAGATGAAGTTAGTCATCACGTGGAGGTTTGATCCCATGAGAGCGATAACATAAATCAAATCCAGCATGCATACATGATCCACAAACTACTTTAAGATCTACTCATCATGGTTCATGATTCATTGCCAGGCTCTCACTCTACATTCATGCTTCTTGTTTTTTGGCTTGGGGGTGAGGCTTCTAGAGATTGATTGGATGCTTCTACTTGGTTGGGTGGTTTCTCCACAGTGTGTTATCCTTTTGTGTTTAGGATTTGTAAGCAGGATCTAAAGAGCTTCCCTTACAGTGGTATTAGAGCAAGGCTTACAAGCTTGGAGAGGTGGTGCTTTTCATTGGAGCTTGGTGGTATTCAACTAGTATTCTCATCCAAGGAGAGGAGCAAGATTGCAAGTTGGTGGATCTTCCCAAATTCAATTTGCATGTTCCATATCTCTCTGAGTTCTTTACTTCTTTCGTCACTTATGATGGAGCCCAAGAAAGCCATTCACATGGCCAATGGTGGTGAGTGTGTGATTAAAGGTATTGGTTCAATTCCTATTTGTCTCTCTACTAATAAGAAAGCAAGACTTGATGGTGTTCTTTACATTCCTTCACTTTCAAAGAATTTGCTAAGTGTTGGTCAAATGATAGAGAAAAGATACATTGTAAAGTTTGGTGGTGATGTTTGTTTCATTACAAAGGAAGAATTCTTGGTTGCTAGGGGCAATAGACAAGGTAGACTTTTCAAGCTTGATGCTTTTGTTATACCTAACAAAAAGGATGAAAT
Organism: Diphasiastrum complanatum; assembly: GCA_029204225.1. Taxonomy (NCBI): domain Eukaryota; kingdom Viridiplantae; phylum Streptophyta; class Lycopodiopsida; order Lycopodiales; family Lycopodiaceae; genus Diphasiastrum; species Diphasiastrum complanatum. Next base: position 45,902,379 of record CM055100.1, on the reverse strand, counting down.
GGAAAAGGAGATTGGTCTCAACTTTCCAAAGTTACCTTTTAGCATCAATAAGATTGGTGGATCTTATGCAAAGTCTAAAAAGCTTCCTTATGCTAGATCTAGGTCAAGATCTAATATGCTTCTTGGAGATGTTCATCTTTGTGCTAACTTGGCTAGTTATGAGGATAATGATGGTTCTTCAATGGTTCTTCATGGCAAGTGCAAGCATGCAAAAGGTAAGGAAAGAGCTAACTTCATCAATGGTGGTGAAGGTTCTTTCTTGGAAAATATTGTTGCTAATGATTTCTTTGATCACATGGAAAAAGATGTTGCTAGGTGCATGCATGAAGGAGGTAGTTCTTCTACATTACTTTGTTATGAATCCAAGGAAGTCATTTTTCTAGCAAGTGGAGTCACATGTCTTCATATAGAGAGTGTATCAAATGGTTCTATCAAGAGACTTGGTGAGGGAGATAGTCACAAGTCAAGAATAAGAGAATTATGTGAAGAGTTCAAAGTAAGAAATCATTAAGAGGAAGTCTTATGAAGGAAAGAGAAATGGAAGATTGGTTCTTGGGAAGATCCAAGGCATGGATCTGACATCTCTTCATCAACTCAAAGGATTCTATGATTGTGAATTGATCACTCATGATCGAGATGACAAAAGGTTGGTTGGAGAATACTACATGGAGCAAATCGAGAGGCAATTTCTTCAAGGCAAGGGAGATCTCATTGGTGAGCTTATTGAGGTTTGTTATGGACTCAAAAAGGCTGGATTTATTAGGTTTGGTACTCATCTTCACCTACTCTACTTCATGTTGAATGGAAAATTTGGAATCTATCTTTTGATTTATGATGGTGACATTGGTAGCATTGTTTTCACTAACCTTTGTGGAAATTCGAGATCAAGAATTGATGAGATCTTGTTGGATCTAGATGATATGTTTTAGAGGGAGTATTTTCAGAGGTTCAGGTCTGAAGATATTCATATCTTTTATATCTTTGATGATCAAGAGAAAGGTAAGCAAGTGGAAGCAACACATTTTGCTTTACTCACATGTTTTGGAGAATCTTCTTGTGTAGATGATGCTATGCAAGTGGATATTGGTTCTCATGCTGGAAAATCAAGTAATGGATCTGAAAAACAAAGTTTGTTCAATGGCTTTGATGATCAAGAGGAAAATCAAGAGGTTGGTCTCAAAGGGCTTCAACAACACAAAAGAAAAGGTGGCAATTTGGAGCTAGTCAAGAGCATCAAAGGAAGGTTATTTGGCAAAAATGTTATGGATCTATTTTTGTAGGAGTCTTAAAACTCAAGTAAGGTCAAAGGAAAAGCAAGGAAGTGTTTTTCAAGTTTACTTTACTTGTTCTAAGGCTCATGTTTGAGCAATCCCTATGTGCCCATTTAGTGTCTAAGGGGCTAAATGGTGAGTCACCCTTGGATTAAGGGTAGGTTCCTCTGGATTAAGATACTTGTGTTCTTAAATAAGGGCATGTAGGTGTCTATGCCTTGGATGGAGGTATGGAACCTAGTGAGGTGTGAGGAGGACTTTACCATGGGTATTGGTCATTTTCCTAGACCTTGGGCCTCAACCTTGAGCCATGATCACATAATAGGCCTTGGGCCAAAGTTATCCATCACATAAGGGTCATGGGGAACTAGTAGGAGGGCGCACCTACTAGGGTCCCAAGATGCCCCTAAAGAACCCAAGAAGTTATAATCAAGATCCATAAGTTATGAAAGATGTCCTTTGACATTCCACTAACTTGTGGGCCTCTTGGCCGTTCCATTGCCTCCCCTTCTCATTGGCTTGTGTGGGCATTCCATAGTGCTTTGGAGTGTGTCATTGGCCATCTATAAGAGAGGGAGAGGGTGCCCAATCGAAGGGAGATTTCTTGTGTTGTGGTATGCTTCTATTCTCTAGTGGATTGCTAGTGCATAGAGAGCTTAGATTTGGCTTGCTTGTTCTTGAGAGCACCTTTGGAATATTCCCCTCATCAAAAATGACATCTCTACGCAAGCTCATACTCCTGTTCTCAATGGTGTAGCTGAGCGCAAGAATCGTACAATTATGGAAAGTGCCAGATCTATGCTAGCTGACTCGAAACTACCAAAAGGTTTTTGGTCAGAAGCATGCAGTACGATAGTCTATCTTCAAAATAAAAGTCCTATCATTGCCATACCAAAGATAACGCCTGAGGAGGCATTCACGAAGAAGAAGCCAAAGGTGAACTACTTGCAAATCTTTGGATGTAAAGCCTTTGTACACATTCCTAAGGAAGAGAGACGTAAGCTTGATGTGAAAGCTATCAAGTGTATATTCCTAGGATATGATGATCGTGTGAAGGGCTATAGATGTTTTGATCTAGTGGAGAACAAAATACATGTCAGCCGTGATGTTATCTTTGATGAATCTAATATGTATGAAGACGAGGATGCTGAGAAGATAGACACATCCAATGGGAAAGATGGTATAGTGATGATACCTCCTGATGATGATCCATTTATTGACTTTCCTAGTGATGGACATGAGGATACATCTCAAGATACTACTGCTCAACCTCGAGACATGGATTGGCGAGGTAGGGACAAACCCTTTGATGCAAGAAGGATTGAAGTTGCAAGTGACAAACGCAATATATACATGATCCATCACGGTTTTGGGCAGGTATGAGTAGCCCTAAACCTATCCCTAATGCTAATTTTGGTGGATCTTTCATCCCTACCAAGTTAGGGTTGGAATCTTGGAGATCCCTCAACAATGCAAAAATGACCAAAAATAGCTCCTATTTTTTCTCCCTTGTATCTAAGCATAATTTGGACTCATTCCAAAGGTTATAACACTTAGGTCTACTTGAGAACATCCTTATGAATGGAATCCTATGCTATTTGGCACGTGTGACAAGCCACATCATGACCATCTAACTATTTACAAGTCATATGACCAAAACTAGTCAAGTTGGAATTGTGAATTTTTAACATTTCTTTCTTTCTTGTGCTTGTTCCTCTCTATGACTTTTCAAAGCGGACTTGACATCCTCTGCGCCAATTTGATTAATCACCATTTTCATTCTACTCTTGAGCTCGACACAAATGCTGCATGGACCCATTCAAACTTTTCTCGGAATTATAACCTCATTGAAAAATGATTTCTAGATCCTAGTGAAGTATGAGTAACTTATAAATCTCTCATCCTTGCTAATCATTTCTTTCTTGTACAGAGAAAAAATATCGTGCCTTGAAATATTGTTAGACAAATGACGTTTGCCAGTGGTGGGCATCACCTCACATTGAAGCCGAAAATGTTGTTCCATCCATGTAACACAATGTTGAGCAATGAAACCAATATTTTGAAGAGGCATTCTGATGTAGCCACACTTTTGAATCCTATAAGCAATCCTTTGTAAATGATTGTTGTCTAAGCTAAGCATAATTTGAAATGTTTTGCGACAAACAAGTACACCGTTCAAAGGGTACTCAAATTTCCTGTTCAAACACGGAATAATATTAGCAAACAAATAGACATCTTGTCGGTCGCATCAAGATCAAAGTAATATTCTTGAATAGCCTTCAAGTTTTTCTTTCCTAACTTAAACGGACAATTCTTTACACAACAACAACACCACATTGCTATGCAAAGCTCTCCATCAGATACCAAGAAAGCCTTTCTATTTTTGCCAAAGTTCCTCCTTTGTTGATGCATAGGAGATGTTGTTTGCCCCATAACATCAGGGTATTCGAATGAAGATTGATCACTCAAGCATACCGTCAAACAGTCAGAAGATGCTCCCTCTATATGTCCAATATCAATTGGGCAACTATGCACACTACCTAAAGGAGAGATTTTAGGTGCTATAGATGTGATACTTGCAAAAGGAGACACATATTGACAAGAAGAAAAAGAGAGTTTGGCCGTGGTAGTACTATCTTTAGAAACATGACCCGGTGATTCATGACATGATGAAATATCTATAATATCATTTATAGAAACACGAGAGACATTTGATTGTCTCATCTCGGCACTATGGTTCACAAACGAGGGTCCATTTGAAGGAAAACTACTACATGATTGAGATGATAATCGATCCATGAGCTTCAATCACACAAGACTTAAAATGTTTTTATAGTAAACTAGATATCATAAAATGAATTGGATGCATTTTATAAATCTATGGATGGTGACACCGTTAGCCATTATCAGTTAATAAAATCATAAATGTAAAGTTTGTTAACCATTAAAGAGTCGTACATTAAAAATCTTGCCATTAAATCTAAAATCTTATTAATTGCACATCTAGTGACTAATAATCATTGAGATGGTTGTACTTTGTAATTATTTATTAGGCATCGTTTCCAAAATAAATGTTGAGAATTAAATGCTATTTTTATCTACATTATATCCATATTATTAATTTAACTAAATAAAAAAATAAAGATAATCATTAACTTTTGGCAATATAAGAGCTCACATTTCTCATTTTCACTTCTCCCTTCCTAAAAGATTCGTGGATCTTCGCTCAGTTGCGATCAAGCCTTCTAGCGATAGTTTTCATCCTATTTTCACCATCCGTGCAACCAGGCGACATTGCTTCTCGCCGACATTCACGCAGAGGTACTGTTTTAGGAAATGATATTTTGATGCTTTATTTATTCTGTATAGATTTTTATAGGAATGGATTCGCTTTTTTATAAAAAAAAATTGTGTTAAAAAAATAAACTAAATCTCAAAGTTATCTAGTATTCATGAATATAACTTTTTTTTTTTTTGGTTTTCACTGGGAATATGATACGCAGAGAGAGAATAGAGCTAATTTGAATTCGGGTAGAGAGATAATGTAAAACAGGCAAATCTCACAATACTCAAGTTTGACTCAAAAACTCAACATAGATTACTTCCTTGCATGCTATTGGACCCCTAATCCTAGCCTCTATTGAATGAGTGATGCATCCATCTTGCAATTCTATTGGACCCTTCTTGAAGATTTCTCAATTCCTATTGGACCCCTTGACCAAAGCCAACACTTTGACTTGATTATGAAAAAAGTGGATCTTGAATGGATCCACACTCCCAAAATACTTGGCTAAGATCTTTGCACAACAAGCTACAAAAGCTAGAAGTGGCAAAGAATCCTAATGCTACCTTTGATACACATGAACTTGACAAAGCATTCAAGAGACAAAAGAAACTTATGAAAGATACTGATGGCAGCCAAAAAAAAGCAGCAAACAGGCCGTGGAACAACACCCTACCACTTTTGAATAGCATCTAAGATCATACACAAGAAGACAATACACAAAGCAATGCTTACAAAGATTGAAACACATGCAACACTTTGCACACACTAAGAATGGACTACAAACTCAAACCAACCTGAACACACTCTTGCTTAAGCTCTCAAACTTTCCAGCAAGTGACCAATGTGAAGAGTTACTTGCATTCTTAGAAAATACACAAGACTAGGCTGCCAAGAATACCTAGAATTGAACAAACTTAATCAACGTATGATAAACACACTAACATATTGATTCAACCTGTAAAACCACATGTAAACCAAACTTCTAAAAGTTATAAACTCCAGCAAGTGATAAGTACAAGCTCTAGAGGTGAAAGAAAGATTACACTTAGTGAATCACAAGACTAGCTTCACTAGCTTGTCAAATCTTGGTGTTTAGATGTAGATCTAAGATCACTTCACATGCGAATGCTCCTCAACCTGTTAAGACTCTGAAAACACATTTGCATTATGGTTAGAACCTTCCAACAAATGCTCCAATCAAATTACACAAGGAGAGCTACTTACATGCTCAACAAAGTACACCAAAATTTATGCAAAAGATTATTGACAATTTGTTCACCCAAAAGGGGATCTTTCATCCAAATGGGAGCTTTGCTCAGCCTTTTGAAGAATCACCAAATCACATAGAGAGTATTTGTTATCCACTTAAGGAGAATGTTCATCCACTTAAGGAGAGTGTTCATCCACAAAAGTGGAGATTGTCAACAATAGATTGAATAGAACATTGTTAGCATTGAATATGCACACGCCTCACAATCAACAAATGATTAGGTGTTATGATCTGATCCAAAATAGCTTCTTCTCAGCCTCTGATCCTCAATAGACCTGAAATATGCTTTTGATCCACAAGTTCAACTCACAAAACAAAGGTTAGTAAGATTTGATCAACAGTGCAATGCATAATCATGTTAGAACTTGATCAAACATCCAAATATCACCATAAATGGAAACCTTATTAAAAATAGCACACAACTAGCTATGATACCATGTGAAAATAGTGGATCTTGAATGGATCCAAACTCCCAAAATACTTGGCTAAGATCTTAGCACAACAAGCTACAAAAGCTAGAAGTGACAAAGTATCCTAATGCTACCTTTGATACACATGAACTTGACAAAGCATTCAAGAGACAAAAGAAACTTATGAAATATACTTATGGCAGCCAAAAATAGCATCAAACAGGCCATGGAACAGCACCCTACCACTTTTGGATAGCACCTAAGATCATACGCAAGAGCTTGGAGACAATACACAAAGCAATGTTCACAATGGAGGAAGAAACTGTGACAATGATCTATTGATCTCTCTCAACAATATAATAAGTTTCTCCAGCCTGTTCTCCACAAATTTCAGCCTAATATAGGTGAGAGCGATGACTCTCTCTCTCCTCTCTCTAGAACTGAGGACCCAATTTTAGGGCACCAGTAGCCTAAAATAGCCAATTTTGGCCTATATGTCCAAATAACATGATTTTGGTGTCATTTCAAAGGTCCTGAAGTTTGGGACTTCTTCAATATAAAATATATGCTAAAATAAAAGTATCTAGGCCTCTTTTACATGTGTGAAAGGTTAGATCCAAAACTATGTACGAAAATTGCCAATTTAGGCCTCAAACTAGCTAGGAAATGTTGACAATTTTCACATTGATCACTCATCAAATTACAATAACACAAGTGCCACAATCCTATTTACAAGCCTACATAGCTCAAGATTGCATCACAAATCACTTTTGGCTCAATAGTGGCATTACATGTGGATTTGACCAATTTGCCATCTATGCCAATTTTTGGCCCTATCACAATCTCCTAAAAAGATATCTAATCTAAAAAAGCATTGATCCTGGAATCATTCCAAGATTGGATCTATGTTTGATGAAGGAACTCTTGAGTAGAGGCTTGGTGAGTAGATCAACAATACAAGATGATGAATCAATATGCTCCAAATGGATCTCTCCTCCAATAAGCTTCTCTCTCACAAAGTGGTGTGCCACTTCTATATGCTTGCTTCTTGCATGAAAAATTGGATTATATGCAAGTGCTTGGGACGAGATATTATCACAATATAGCAATGGTAGCTCCTCCTCTTTGATGCACTTTAGCTCTAATAGAATCCTCTTGATCCAAAACACTTCTTTTGTTGATGTAGTGAGCGATTTATACTCGGCCTCACAAGAAGAAAGAGAGATAGTATAGCTTTTTGGAAAGCCAAGGTATGAGATTTCCTCCAAAAAGATAGTATACGCACTTGGGACTTTCGATCCATCTTATCACTTGCAAAGTCCGAATCTGAGTAGCCAATGATAGATAGATCTTCACTCTTGTAAAGTAAGCCATAATAATGTGATGAAGATATATACGTTAGCACCCTCTTGGCCATCTTCCAATGTTGGATCTCTAGATCTTGCATAGATTGGCCCAACTTGTGCACACAATAGCTAAAGTTGGGCCTAGTGATGGTAAGCCATATCAAAGAGCCAATAAGACTCCTAAAAAGTGTGATGTCCTTGAAGGATCTTTCATCACCTTTATTAGGATCTTTTACAATGTGCTCCATAGGTGTGTCAATGCCCTTACAACCTTCCATATGAAACTTTTTTAACATAGCAAGAGCATATCTAGATTGACAAATAAAAGCATAATCATGAAAGTCAATCTCTAGGCCTAAATATGAGAATCAAGCTCCACTTGCTTGCCTTTATCATCATAAGAAAGCCTCTTAGGCTTGGATCTCTCTCTAGATGTCCTCCTAGGTGTGTAAACTTGAGGAGACTCCTCCTCAAATCTCGACCCCAACAAGTCTTGATGGTCTTCAATAGGCATGATAGGTGATGGATCTTGAGGTGATTTGATCTCGGCCCCTTCAAATGATGGATGTTGATCTTCATGGAATATAACATCTCTAATTTCAACTACTTGAGAAGTAGAGAGCACAAAGAGTCTATAAGCCTTTTTTGTGGATGAATATCCAACCATGATCCTTTTGCTAGAGCATGGATCATCATTCTTCCATGTTTCCAAGGGAATATCTGCAAAGCAAATAGTGTCAAATACTCCAAGGTGATCAATCTTAGGCTTCTTTTTGAATAAGACCTCATATGGTGTCCTTACTCCAAGAGCAAGATGTGGGAGCCTATTGCAAAGATAATTTGCACAATTTATAGCTTCTCCCCAAAAGTCTTTAGGCAAAGATGCTTCAATCCTTATGGCTTTTGCACATTCACATAAAAATCTATACTTCCTCTCAGCCACTCCATTTTGAGATGGTAAATAAGCACAAGAGAACTCCCTCTTTATACCTTCTTGCTCACAATAGTCATGGAATTCGTTGGGGATATACTCTCCTCCTCCATCACATCTCAAAGCCTTGATCTTGAATGAGAATTGCTTCTCAACATATGCTTTGAATATAAGGAAGTGATCATACACCAACGATTTAGACGTAAGAAGATATAGCCATGTAAATCCTGTGAAATCGTCAATAAAAGTCACAAAGCAAGTGGCTCCTCCCTTGCTTTGAGATGATGAGAAGTGCACATCCGAGTGTATCAACTCCAAAGGATGAGTGCTTTTGATGGAAGATCTTTGATATGCTTTCTTATGTGATTTTGCAATAGCACAACCCTCACAAGGCTTGATCTCCTTGGAAAGATTCTTTGGTAAGCCAATAGCCTTGGCTTCTTTGCACATAGAAAGCATAGATTTGTAGTTGGGATGTCCCAACCTCTTATGCCATAACTCCTCCTTGGAAAGCTTTGTCTCAAAAGCAATATCACAACTCTCTCTTGGATCAAGCTTGTATATGCCTCCAAATCTTGATCCATGTGCAAGAATCTCATCTTTTCTCTTGATAATACAAGTATCAATATTGAATTTCACATCAAGGCCTCCATCAATAAGTTGGCCAACACTTATGAGGTTCTTTGTAAGATTAGGCACAAAAAGAACCTTGTTGAGAGAAATAATTCTAGAAGATGAGGTCTTCAAGGGAATACTCCCTATGCCTTCAATATTGCATTCTTGGTCATTTGCTGTATAGATAGTCTTCTTAGCTCCTCCATAAGGCATAATAGATGTGAAGGACTCCTTGGAGCTACACATATGTGAAGATGCTCCACTATCAATGTACCAAGATCCATCCTTCTTGAAAGGTGTACTACAGACCATAAGAATCCCTCTCCATCACTTGAAATAGAGTCTTCTTTCTCATTTGAAAGGTCGGCTTGCTTAAATTGATTCTTCTTCTTGAAGAAATTTGTTGCATAGTGTCCCATCTTGCCACAAAAGAAGCATTTGATATTCTTCTTCTTCTTCTTCTTTGAGGTAGAAGCATGAGAGGTGTCATCCTCCTCTCCATCTTGGTCTTTGTCCTTTGCTTTGGCCTTGGAGAAGTGTTGGTGTTGCTTTTTGCTCCTCCCTTTGTGCTTGGCAAAAAGAGCATTGCCATCGCCATTATGATTGAGTGATAACTTCTCCATCCTCAATACCTTGTTCTCATGCCTTGATTCTTCAGCCATTAGCACTCCTTTCAAAGCCTCCAAAGTAGGTAGATCCGCCTTGGATTGGACAAGGTTCTCATACTCATCTCTCAAGCCATTAAGTATGACTTGGACTAGCTCACTTTGATCTATAGATCCTCCAATGCAATCAAGCTCCGTATGGGTATCTTTCACTCTCAACACATAATCAGTGGCACTCTCATCACTCTTTTGAGAACTTTGGAAGATTTGGTTTCTAAGAGTTAGGAGTCTTGAGGTATTCTTGGCCTCATAGATTGCTTTGAGAGTGTCCCAGGCATCCTTGGCTGATGTGTAAACACCAATCTCCCTCAAAATCTCATTGGAGACATTCATTTTGATATAATGAAGGGCCATCCTAGCTCTATTCTTATACTTTTGTACTTCTTGGAGGACTTGAGGCTCCTCCTCAATCCCAAGTACAATGTCCATCACATGTTGGAGTGTTAGGATTGACTCCATCCTCAACTTCCAAATAGCATAATTGGAAGTAGATAGTCTCTCACTAGATTCCAATAGATAGGAACCCATAGATGCCATGTAATAGTGAAGACCCCTTGTGAATTGGACAAGAAAGTGTTTCTCTCTCTCTCACTATAGGATTAAATAAGGGTGTGCTACAACTCCTATGCAAGATCTTGCAACAAAGTGAGATATGGACCTCGCTAGCTTTTCCAATCTCTCTTGATCTAGATCACTCTCACCTCAATTGATGAAGTATGGACAAAGTTTGGGTCAAGAAAACTTTGGCACGTGTGAAACACTCCAAATCACCACAAATCACTCAAATCAAGCCAATTGTATGAAAGAATGTGGCTATGACCTCAAATTGATAACTAGATCTCAAGGAAATGTGATTGACAAGCCTAGAATTGAGATTTTTGATCAAACAAGCATGATAGAGTCATAAATAAAAGTGCCCAACCAGGTTGGGTGGCCTACCCACCTTGATTCAATTGAATATAACTTTTGATTGGGAGATCCAATCACAATGAATTTGATTGCTACACAAACTAGACTCAAATAGCTTTGAAACTAGCTTTCAAGCACCAATTTTGGATCACACATGGAAGAGAACCACCAAATTGAATTGGGCTATCCTTCATATGTGTATGAGCAGGAAAATCAGTACAATATTAGAAATGATTCAATCCTTATGATTATGAACTCTTTTGATCCAATTTTGCTTGCGATAGCATGGGAGATGCAAACTAGTCTCTCTAGATCTATATTTTCAAGGAATTTTTGGAACTTTGGATGAAACAAGCATCAAACACTTAGGTAGGCTCTGATACCATGTGAAATTTCACACGTGTGGGAATGCCCTAAAGTGTGTGAATGATCTCCTAAGCAAGCTTATGCACTTGTTGATGGATGCTAGATTGAATTCCAAGATCTAGATAAAAAAACTAAGGCATAGCAGCAAAGATATATGCATATGTTGATAATCAAAGTAGATACACTTGTGAGAAAGTGATATTTGAAAAAACCAAGTAAAATTAAGCTACTCTCCTCGAGGAGAGAGAGAATAGAGCTAATTTGAATTCGGGTAGAGAGAGAATGTAAAACAAGCAAATCTCACAATACTCAAGTTTGACTCAAAAACTCAACATAAATTATGATTCCAAAGAGAAGTACATATGAAACTCGTGGAGATTCTTCCTTGCATGCTATTGGACCCCTAATCCTAGCCTCTCTAATGCTATTGGATGGGTGATGCATCCATCTTGCAATTCTATTGGACCCTTCTTGAAGATTTCTCAATTCCTATTGGACCCCTGACCAAAGCCAACACTTTGACTTGATCACTCATCAAATTACAATAACACGTGTCACAATCCTATTTACAAGCCTACATAGCTCAAGATTGCATCACAAATCACTTTTGGCTCAATAGTGCCATTACATGTGGATTCGACCAATTTGCCATCTATGCCAATTTTTGGCCCTATCACAATTCTACACAAAGATGCTTGACATAAAAACTTAGGAAACCCCTATAGCTATGATAGATAACTTTTAATGATTTTCACAGATTCTACTAAAAATAAAGTAGGAATTAGGTTGACATGATATGTTTTATCAACTAAATTTTATAGATTCTAGTGCTAAATTTTACTACTTTGTGATGTGATTAGGTTTTTTTTATTATTATTATTTAAGATTGTCTTTGCTGAAATTTTCAAATCAATGTTTTGTTTTTTATCAGTTTTGTGATTGCAAACTAATCAATGATGCAAACTAGTAAAGCTATGCGTAGGATTAGGTTCTCATATAATAAAGGTAATGATGATCAGGATCAGTCTCCACCTCTGAAGAAATCTTGGAGTCGCCCTAATGTGCCTCCTCCAATTTCAAAACCAACTATATCAAAATGTGCCGTTCATGAATGGGCTCTGAAATACTCATAAGAAAAAGGGCATTTCTTTTTATTTCTAGGAAACCAAATCTTCCTTTAGATATGAGCAATAGTAAGTGATGTGGAGTGGTAACTTGGGTGGATTATGAAGGCGAGGATGATCTTGATACAATTATCTTGACTATTGAAGATCCCTCATCAAGTGCAAAACGATTATTTAGTTTGAATGAAAAATTGTGCAAACATGTTCTGTCTCTCCATCCATTCTGAAGAAGCGCCTTTGATCTAGTTCCAATTTGATTGTCACATTGGGGCTGTTCGCAAGGAAGGAGGTACCAGTACAACCTCCGTCTAAGGAAGACGGTCGATATGGAAAAAGCCTTGCAGTTTCTGTTGAGAAGCAGACTTCGAAAGCAACTGTCGCGGTTACAAAGAAGATTCCAAATGTAGCTTCGAAGAAGGTGTCAGGTAAGACTTCCAGAAAGCAAAAAGAAGTTGTAGAAGAAGAGGAAGAATCAGAAGACAACTCTGAAAAAAGAGCCTCCCATGTTTTCTTGTCACAACTGGGATCTTTAGTAGTGAACAGAACAAAATCCGAGAAAGAATTGTCGTAGAGAAATTGGTTAGCAAGAAAATCTTCCAGTTTCCAATAGAGAAGATCCATAGGCCTCCTATTGATGAGGACACATGAAGGAGGCTGATGGAAGTGAGAGGACCACACAAAGTTCATGTGTCAAACCTGATGAAGAAAATGAAAATAAATCCACATGCTATAGTAGTTCCTTTTATAGTTGTTGTGGTCCAAAGGATTGTTCTACAAAGGATGTCTTCGATGATACTCAAGCTTTGAACTATAGTTATTATGTGATCGGAGGATCACATTCGGCAGAGGCCCGGAGGCAGCTTCGTGCAATGCACCCTCGTTTCGTGGTCTTCCAATTTTGTGATTGTAAAGTTTTTGTTGGGCTCACCTTAGAAGAGGCAAAACTACTAGCTTGGGACCATAACAACGAGGAGACAAATGTGCGAGACTTTGCCAATCGTATCCAATGAATTCAAATTTGTTGTAAATAGTGATCCAACTTTCTCGCCTGTCTATTATTAAGTTTTTATTGGTGATGTACATAATATGTGTGATATTCTTCCAAAGCAAGATTATCGGTTTGTTGTTGTTGATATACCTTATGGTTTCCGATTGCCCAGTTCAATAAATGATGAAAAAGTGTTTACCTACAAGCAAGTGTCCAAAATGATTCTTGATTTTAAGCTCTTGACAACTTCTTTGTTCTGGAGGTTCTTAATATCTCATATGCAGCTCAAGCAGCTTCTGTTCTTGCATCCTTGACAAAGCACACTCATGGGACAGAGAGCCTTATTTGGTATGTCATTTTATATTATGTGTTCTTAGATATCTAATTTATCATCATTTTTTAGATATATTTCTTATATTTTTTGTAACATTCAAATTTCAGGCACAAAACAATATCAATTATACACCAAGATCCAGATTGCTGAGCGCTTTTGAGATGACCAATATTGGATACTTTGATAGCATCGTGAAGAAGCGTGTCAAAGCTCACTGCAATGAAGATTGTAATAATGTCCTTAGCTTTCCAGCCGTCACTCGGTAACTAAGGCATGTTGAAGGAAGTCATTCTCTTGTGAATTCCTACCAAAAGCCCCAACGGTTAATCAACAGATTGATTAACTTGTTTTCAAGTGAAAATGACTGGGTGTTAGATCTATTTGTAGAAACAGGCAAATATTTATTATAAAGATTACTTGCTGGTAAATAATAATTTTGAAAAACTCCCTCCTTAAATATTATTGTGTTTAATTTCAGGTACAATAACATTGTGTGTAGTGAAGCTTAGGAAACATTGCATTGCCCTTGAGCTTGATGAAAAACAAGCTCGTTATACTGAGATGAGTGTAGCTGCCACAAATGAGCTCCCTAATGAGGATCAGGAGGTGGGGGCAATTATTGTTGCTGACAACGACAAGTTCCAAATGGCTTCTATGGAGCCAATGCCTCCAATCCACTCAGAAGAGGCTAAGCTTGGTGGGCTAGCAGACAAGGCAATGATCGGTGGGGAAGGAGGTTTTGACAATGATAAACCTGAAGAGGAGAGAGATGAGGAGAAAGAGGAAGAAGACAACTTCGAAAAAAATGATCAATTGTTAAATATCTAGAATCATATCATGGATGATATGATTTGACAAAACGTTGATAAATTGTTTTAAATCGAATGAATTAATATAATACCATGGTTTTTGAATTTCAAATGTTCAAAATTATTTGCTTGTGTTAATTAAGTAGAGCATAAGAACAGTGTGATGTTTGTTTGATTGGTAGAATTTGATTGTTACACATTTCTATAAATGTATTGTTGATGGATGACAAAGCTATGTTTATTTTGTGATATATAAATTTGCAAAAACGTAATTTTAGTTTTCTTTAGACTGATTACAACAATAATTTGCATATAACAAAAAATATGAAATTTTTTTATTGTCATTAAAATGTCCAATTAATATAGCTCAATTTTAATATAAATTAAATGATTATCAAATTAAAGAATGTTGCAAAAATCCAAAGTATGTCTTATAAGATGGTTTTAATAAATAGAAATTAAATTTTGGTTTACAATTAAGCAGGAAATGTAGGAGTTTGTTTCAACAAATCCATTTACCGACGATAGGCCAAGACCTACAATCGTTAACCACAACGTGAAGACATCCCTGTCATTCACCCAAGAGAGACATCTGCTCAAGAACCTACAGTTTTAAGATCTACACGACAATGACAACAACCTGATCATTGATGGGGCAAGAGAGATAGAAGAATGCGAACGGAGAAGAGAGCAAGAATATTGCGAAACAGCTCTTCTGTTACAATCAGCTGCTAGTTGCAAAAACAGTCTAATAGAAAGCTTATGCAAAATGTAATCATAGCTTTAAGTGTTTTAATTGCCCAATAGAATCTTAAAAATTAATTCACACTCACAAAAACGAGAGTACAGTCCACCGAAGATATTAGAAATAGTTTGTGTGTGGTATTACTGAAAAATGGATTCAATGAGAAGTTTGGTTCTGAAATAGATGGAAAGAGCAGGATGATATCGCGAGTTCATCAAGCGTCAAAGATAGCCATCGTCTGATCAGAAACTGAGGAGTCATAGACGTTCGTGTTTTGATCAGAGTGAGTAAACAAGTGTGATCAAACAGCGACATAGTGCATTCAAATCACAATAAGCATTCATCTACGTTATACATAGATAAAAGACGTATTGCTATTATATTACACTGAAGTACAACAATGGCAGTTACAAAACAGAATGGTGGTGTAACTGGGAGGCTCAAATAATACGTCTTATGGACAGAGCATCTCATGTAATCTGTGCTGGGATGATCTATTTATAGATTGCATCCATGTATTAACTACAATAAATGATTGTCACCTAATTAGGTAAGCCGTTGTACTTGGAAGTATATGGCTTTTGTGACAACTATACATAGTGTATACTGTCAACCCGTAGGGAATGTTGACGTGGACGAGGGCGTCACAAATTCTCTCACTTTGCTTTTTAGGAGAAGTGGCTTTCTCTCACTTCGCAAATTTGGGAAGTGGCTGAGAACATCCCTCGTTCAAAGTAGATGACCTTCGACATTTTTCTCTCTCTTTGGGATTTTGCAAAAAAGGCGAAAGTGCCCTTAGAAAGGCGAAGGTGTCTTTAAAACAGTTAAACTCATAAAAATAGATGACCTTCGGGAATTTTCTCTCTCTTTGCATTTTTGGAGAAAATTCGAAAAAGACGAAGGTGTTAAAAACGGTTGACCTTTTGAATTGCACAAGTTAAACTTTTGAACTGTTGCAAGTTTTGTGAAACTGTCGCAAACATTTCGTGAAATAGTTTAAACTGTTGAACTATGCTAGTTTCGTGAAACTGTCACAAATTTGTTGCGAACATAGTTCATTTTTGCAGACTGTCGTGATAGTAGTGTATTTTTGCAGACTTGTTCTAAATGCAA
Source organism: Diphasiastrum complanatum (assembly GCA_029204225.1). Taxonomy (NCBI): domain Eukaryota; kingdom Viridiplantae; phylum Streptophyta; class Lycopodiopsida; order Lycopodiales; family Lycopodiaceae; genus Diphasiastrum; species Diphasiastrum complanatum. Next base: position 45,886,197 of record CM055100.1, on the reverse strand, counting down.
GTTTGCGGAAGTCCTTGAAGATGGCCAAGTCTTCAATGACTTTAAGTTGTTAAACTTAACATCTGAACTTGAAATTATGACAAGATTGGTTACCCTTTGCTGGAGATCAACCGGAAGCCCATTGTAGACATTCTTCAAATAAATTGGTTGTCTGAGTTTGTGATCCAAGGAGACAAGTGGGGGCTTAATTTCCAACAGTCCCCGTTAAGGTCACAGTTGGTGCCTTGGTATCTTCGTCAGTTCAGCATGCTGAAGAACTTCTGATGCTTGATCCTGGGAAGCGCTTTGGTGAAGATGTCTGCGACCATTTCTATTGTGGTGTAGTATTGAATGATCACTTGTCCTGAGAAAACTTTCTCCCGAATGAAATGATATTGGATTTCTATGTGCTTGGATTTTCCATGAAATTTGGGATTCAGTGATAGTGAAATACAGCTCAAATTGTCACACACTACAGTGGTAGCATTGAACTGAGTGTGATGTAAGTCGTGAAGTAACAACCTGATCCATACAGCTTCTTTTAAAGCTTGACATGTTGTGATGTACTCTGCCTCAGTCGAAGAAAGCGCAACTGATTTTTGCTTTTGTGAGTTCCACAAAATTGGTCCCCATACCAGATAGAAACAGAATCCAGAGGTAGATTTTCTGGTAGAGACTGTTCCTCCCCAATCTGAGTCGGAGTAGCCTCACAGGACGAGTGGGTCGATAGCATTTTCATCATAACACAAAATGTGATCTAAACTTTCCTGAATATATCTCATCACTCTTTTTAATGCTTTCCAATGAGAGATCTTAGGATTAGACATGAATTGACTTAACGTGCTAATAGTGTATGCTAAATCTGGTCTAGTACATAGCATTGCATACATCAAAGATCCTATTAGTAAATGATAAGGGTACTTTGCTATGTCGATTACTTCACGATCAGAATCAGCACTAGTAGGTTTAGTCAATACTATACTTGGATCCATCGGAGTATCAATTGGTTTGCAATAAGGCATATAAAACTTTTTTAAATGCCTTTTCGATATGTCTGCTGGCTAAGATAGATCTTCTTCTAAAGCATATTTCTAGTAATGTGAATTCTTAGCAAAGAATGGACAGCTCCTAAATCAGTCATGTCAAATTCCTTTGACAGATCACTCTTAGTAGTGTGCAGAAGAGAAGTGTCATTAGACAAAATAAATGCATCATCTACGTAAAGAGCTATGTGAACTGAATTGGTGCCTATATGCTTTGAATAAATATTACAGTCAGCTGAATTGTTTGCAAATCCCAATTGAATGAGATAAGAGTTGATTCTATTGAACCATGCTCTTGCGGCCTGTTTCAGACCGTAGATTGCTTTGTGCAGCTTGCACACTTTGTGCTCTTGGCCTTTGACTTTGAATCCTTTCAGTTGAAAAGTACACAGCTCCTCTGCAACATTGCTATTGAGGAATGTCGTCTTGACATCCATTTGGTGCATTTTGAGATCTTTTACGGCTGCTAACGCAATCGGAGTCCTGATTGACTGCATCTTGACAACATGACTAAAAAATTCTTGATAATCCACTCCTTGGACTTGAGTGAATCCTTTAGCCACCAGCCGTGCTTTCCATTTAGCAATGGAACCATCATACTTGATCTTCTTCTTGAAGATCCAGTTGTTGTCGATAACTCTCTTGTGAGTGGGAAAGTCGACCAGTGTCTAGGTCTGGTTCGTCAAAATGAGTTGTACTCACTTTCCATAGCTCAACCATGTAGACGGACCATTTGGTCCAGGAACTGGTTGTCTCCATATCTGTCGCGGCTTGTGGTTCTGAGTGTTCCTTGCATGAACGTGAATGGGTTTAGCTCAACATGTCGGCTGAGTTGGATGCTTGGGTGGAAGTTACCTGTTTATGGCTGTCCAGTCTGGCGTGGCGCCAGGTTGGCTTCCAGAGCTCATGACGAAGCTTTGAGTTGGTTATTCGTGGTGAGTCTTAGTACTCGTGCTTTGTCTGGTTTGCATGATTGCTTGTGATACAAGGAGCTGATGGCTCGAGAAGGAACCTTTCTTTTGAAGGCTGATACCATCAAACAAAGAGGACTACAGAATCTGTGGGGCGGATTTGCAATTCAAGTACTCGCACGTGAACGGCAACGAAACGACTCAATGTTTGCAAAGGATGGATGGCTAGTCTGTTTCTTGGGTTAGTTTCATTTGCGACAACACCCACCAGACGCAAGCAGGAAGTCAAAAGTTGGAAAGGGCAATTTCATGGGAGATCTTCTATGGAGCAGTTGGTCTTCATTTTGGGACGGCCACCTTCGGAATTGAAACTCACTGAGCATGGGTGATATCTAGTATCAGTTGGGTTTTTTTCCTCAAAGGGGAAAGACTAGGATCCTCTTCAGAGATTGGCCATAATCCCAGGGAAACGCTTTTTGTCCGAAGAACTCTACTCTAAGTCCGATCAGCTGATTTTATAAGTGGAGGGGAACTATCACACACACCTCTCTCTTGGGGCAAATTTTGAATGAAAGTTGATCAAAACGGGGGGCAAATTCAAGGTGACCTAGCCATACTCACACGAGGAGACTGGCGAACTTTGGACCTAATAAGTTTTTGTTGTGGAAAGGAAAGCTTGTTATAGGCTTTCTCTGGACCAGCAATGATGAGGAAACATATGAGTACGCTGGCTTGTGTTACGTGTAAGGCAGCTGATCAATGAAGGAACTGTGGAAGTTGAGTCTTGCATGAGAGACTTGGTATTTCGAACGGACGCTAAGAGACAATTCGTGTTGGGATCGGACTAGTGCAAACTCTGGGTGCATGTGTCTGATTCAAAGAGAGCTACTTGAAGCCAAGCTCGATGTACACTTCTTGTTTTGATTGTGAGGCAACTGACCAGTGATGGAATTGTGAAAGTCAAGTTTTGCGCGACAGACATGGTGCTTCAAACAAACGCGAAGAGATAGTTCATATGCGGATCAAACTGGTGCGACCCTTTGGCTTTCCACGAGGTCAATGGTTACATTTGGGCTGATTCAAAGAGCTACTTCAAGCTAAGTGAGAGGTGCATTGCGGAGTACTCAATCTTTGCCTACCTTAAAGAGCCAAGATGGAAAAGTATCAAGATCAGTCTGGGACAAGGAGAGAAATCAAGATGCAGAAGCAACAAGGCACAGAATGGACCATAAAGTGGGCAATCAAATGATAAATCCTTTGGCTCAGGGAGCCTTGATACCTGTGCGGAATTGATTAAATCTGGAGCTCAGGGAGCTCAACACAGTGTGCATCAAGGACAAATCAGGAGCTCAAAGGAGTTCCAAAGTCGAAAGTCAGAAGCAACAGGGACGAACATTTCAAAGAAAGGCCTCTGTCACCAGTTTCTTGGGTTTTACGAAAGCGATATAAAATCTACGCTTTTTCCAGACAAAGAGATATTTTAAGTTATGTAAATTTTCAGTACAAAGAACTGAGCCTTCGACTTGTGGTGTGTCAGCTTCAATGTTAATAAAAAGTGGCCAGTAAATTGAGTACTGTGCCAAGTAGCTTATATGTACAATTATTTTAATTGGGAGACACCTTTACTTTAATCTGACATCTGATGAGGACATCAGATTTTATAAAGGTGGGGTGGATGTTGTAAAGCTACCTTTGCAAACTTTACTTCCGGCGCCACCGGCGTCAGCATTGTCCCCGACGCCAGTAGTGCCCCTGCTGCTCCCGGTGCCACTATGACCAGAATCCAGCCGGTGCCAAGTTCCTATGGCTGAAAATCTTTGATCGGCTTCGTCTAGAGAGCTCAGATCGATGTGCAATCACCTCACACGATCTAGGCATGATTAAAGGAAGCCTGGGGATCAGTAAAATCTAGAGAGAAAAAATGACTTTCTAGAAAGAGAAAATCCTAGAGAGAGAAAAATGTGCTTTACCAGTCTAGGTAGAGTGCTTGGTATGAGGGGGGGGGTGCCGAATCCCACCAATACTATAGGGGAGTGCGTGTTGCGACTCAGGGCTAGCTCCAACCAAGTCTTAGCCTCCCTTCCTGAAATGTTGTCATGGCTCTCGCCTTGGCATGCTAGCGCCCCGGAGACGGGTCGGTCACACACTTGAAATGTAACCTTCTCATATTTATCAATAAAGTGGGATTTTTTTCAAACTGACTCTGATTGCCTTCTGGGTTTCAGTGTTCGGTAAAAGCGCCAGTTGTAAGGCCGCTTCAAAATTTTTAAGTTGGCACATAGCTGAGGGTCGTTTCCCGGGACGCCAGCGGCATGTCGTCGGGACCATTCGGTCCGTGGCGCCAGCGGTATGCTGTCGGGACCATTTGGTCCAGGAACTGGTTGTCTCCATATCTATTGCGACTTGTGGTTCTGAGTGTTCCTTGCATGAATGTGAATGGGTTAAGCTCTTGGGGAACGGGCTCTAACCTGACGGCTGAGTTGGATGGCTTGCTTGGGTGGAAGTTACCTGTTTATGGCTGTCTAGTATGGCGTGGCGCCAGGTTGGCTTCCAGTGCTTGTGACGAAGCTTTCAGTTGGTTAAGTCTGGTGTAAGTCAGACTGCTTGCTTGGAATGGATGTTACTCGTTTGTAACGAAGCTTCGAGTTGGTTAAGTTTGATGTATGTCGGACGGCTTGCTTGGAGGGAAGTCACCCACATCGGGACCCCCGATCTGGCATGGCGCCAGGTTGGATCTCAATGTTGGTTTTCGGAACTTCAAGTTGGTTAAGTCTGATCGTTGTTGGCGAGTTGGCTGCTTGTATGTCAAGTGGGTTTGGATGGCAAGAGTTGAAGGCTGGGAAGCTAAGTCGTGGTTCCCGGCTCCCTTTGGGATGCCTGCGCTATAGTCACGCACTTGAAATGTAACCTTCTCAGATTTATCAATAAAGTGGGATTTTCCTCAAACTGACTCTGCCTTCTGGGTTTCAATGTTCGGTAAAAGCGACAGTTGTAAGGCCGCTTCAAACTTTTTAATTTGGCACATAGTTGAGGGTCGTATCCCGGGACGCCAGTGGTATGCCGTCGGGACCATTCGGTCCGTGGCGCCAGCGGTATGCTGTCGGGACCATTTGGTCCAGGAACTAGTTGTCTCCATATCTGTCGCGGCTTGTGGTTTTGAGTGTTCCTTGCATGAACGTGAATGGGTTAAGCTCTTGGGGAACGAGCTCTAACCTGTCGGCTGAGTTGGATGGCTTGCTTGGGTGGATGTTACCTGTTTATGGCTGTCCAGTCTGGCGTGGCGCCAGGTTGGCTTCCAACGCTCGTGATGAAGCTTTCAGTTGGTTAAGTCTGATGTAAGTCAGACCGCTTGCTTGGAATGGATGTTACTCGTTTGTAACGAAGCTTCGAGTTTGTTAAGTTTGATGTATGTCGGGTGGCTGCGGAGGGAAGTCACCCACATGGGGACCCCCGATCTGGCATGGCGCCAGGTTGGATCTCAATTTTGGTTTCGGAACTTCAAGTTGGTTAAGTCTGATCTTTGTTGGCGAGTTGGTTGCTTGTATGTCAAGTGGGTTTGGATGGCAAGAGTTGAAGGTTGGGAAGCTAAGTCGTGGTTCCCGACTCCCTTTGGGATGCATGCGCTACACTTGCTCCTTTTCAATCAAACAAACAAACTTAGTTTGCTCTAACGTTTCTTTGTATTTTGTGAAAATTTCTTAATCTATGGCTAATTATTCGTGAAAAAATGTAAATGTTGAAGCATTTTGTAAATAAGTTGGCTAAGGCCACCTATTCTTTGCACATCCCAGATATATACATAGTGTAATGGCAAGAGCAAGGATATCCTTTCCTTGCAATTAGGAGGCAATACACCATCTTCATTTCACATTGTAAGCAACCTCCTTAGTCCTCTCCGTCGTCCTAGGTAAGGCTCTCGTCACAATTAGTCACAGTCGCATTTCATTGGTTTAATTTGAATTGGGTTTTTTGGATTGGCTTATTTGCAACTATCAAGTGGAGTTATAGAGCAATGGGCCAAAACCCTAGCAAAGGGCCCTGCCAGCTCGTGTGTAACGTGGAGCGCCGAGGGAGCTCAAGTCTGATGTGAAGCCATGAAAATCTCTGGTCTCACCTTGGAGCCAATCACATGCCTGCAGTTCAAATTAGGGACTTGCGACATGTTTTAAACACACCCATAAGCCTTAAAAAGTGCAATAACTGAAATGAGGTTTCCCACGCATACACGAGAAGTAAAGAGCTTAGAGCATGGTGAATGGTGCATCATCCATTTTGCATGGTTGCATTATAATTTAGAAGCTATGATGCGTGCCGGCCGAGGACAGAGGCTATCTTTTGTAAGTAAGATTCATGATACTTGTCCCTGGTCCGGTTAAAAAAATCATTAGTTTGCATTAAATGAAGAATACAGAATTTATGTACAATCATGCTACTTTTTGCGTAGTTGCTAAATCCTACTTTCTTTGGTTTCATTTCGCCTGTGTGTGACTGCACTGTAGAATGTCGTTCGAATTCCGCACTGCCTGCACTTCTGGAAAATTGAAATGTACGTCAGCGTATTTTGATCCGTAGTCATGAATCATGATGATTTTCACGTCCTCGCTGCCCAGCGAGCCTCAATTTTGAAGGTTGAAAAAGTATGACCTAACTCGAGAGTTGCATTTGGACTGGCGTCTTTGCCTTACGAATACCCTGCAATTATTGAACCTATTCTGTTTTCTGAGGACTATTCGAGTCTTAGACTATTCCTCAAATGAGCGTTTATATGCCTATATATAAAATCGTCAATTTTTTTATCATAGCACTTCTTTTTTGTAAAACATTTTAAGTTACTACTATCGATGTGAGCCCACACTTTGCGGGCGGGCAGGGCAGAGTTTTGGGCGGGTGGGCAAAGGTGTTGCGCCGGCGCCTCAAAGGGCGCTGGGACTTGAGCGGTTTCCCCAACACGCGCTTAAGTCTAACATTCATCCATCATGCACTTACGTAAAAGCCAACTCAGAATCGTAACAAGCTTAACCATTCAGACTTAAGAAAACTGGAATCCCAACCAACCCGAAAGCCAACTCAGAATCCGTCCCCAAAAGGTAACCAAAGACAAAGACAAGCCACACATGAAACCCAAGGCATAGTGGTCGCCAAACTGACCAATTGGCATAGCGGCAAGCCCCATGTCGATGACAGGGACCCTTAGGCGCCAGCGACGCAAAAAGGTTGTAGTAAGGGTCCTTCCACTTGGACCAGACCCGGAGGCGAAACCGAAATGGTAATCATCCCCAAGGATCAACTTTATTAGATTTGGAAGAGGTTACATTCATACATAGACTGACCGGTCTCGGGGCCACCAACACGTGCTGGGCATTGTGCCTGGCTCGTGCTGGTAGTTGGAGCTGAGACCTGGCGACTGGATTCCTGGCGCTGGTTGAGCTGCCCAAGTTTCTGTCTGTCGGACTCCCCCTATAGTTCTGCTGTGATTCGGCGCACCCCCTCTGTTCTGAAACATAGTGCTTTCTGGTAAAGCACGCTTTTTGGGACTTAGTTTTTATTTTGCTGATTAAGCTTGGCAAGCCTGGCAGAATCAGTCTGGCTCCCGGACATGGGTCCCGGGAGCCGTTCCGGTGGCAGAATCAACTTGCTTCCTGACTAGGCCATGACTCGAACTCCAGAGCTAGCTCATGACTTGTAACTACTTGACTGGCTCACCACAGGTCGGAGGCTCAGTCCTTGACGTTATAACTTGCTCTGGGACCTTAGGGAGTGTCACCCCTTAGAGTCTTACAGGGCACGTTGGGTGCACCTGAGTCAGCTTTACAACATCCTCCCCTCGTTTGAAAAAGCTGATGTCCTCATCAGGGCCAAACTAGACCTAGGACGTATGGCACGGGCTTAATTCACCGGCCTTAACAACTTTGAATTACAAAATACATTGGCAGTAGCACAGGAAAAGTGTAGATAAAGTTCACTTACGTAAAACCTGTGTAAAGCTACAAGTGATTTATTGGCAAACTTAAGAAAAATACCGGGAAGTTCCTTGAACGTCAGAATGGCCATGAATGTTTATGTAAGAGGCATGCCGCCAGGTAGTGCTTTGTGTGCCGATCTGGGAAAACGGCTATTGCGTTGGTTCTTCTGCAGATAATCTGCTAGTACTTCAGGGGCTCCCTCCTTAAGTTTGTCTTCGTACTCCCAAGAAGCCTCAATAAGTGGAGCCCGTAGCCACTTCACTAGATATTCACGTTGAACGCCAGTTCGCTTTTTATGTGTCAATATTTGTTCTGGTACAAGCTGCCTCTTCGTATCATCAAGTGTCGTTAGTGGGTGACGGAGTTCGTGTTGCCGATCAAATCGCTCATCTGGTTTGTACCGTTTGAGTAATGAGATATGAAACACATTGCGTATATCCAAGCTGGATGGCAGCGCTAATCGGTAAGCCACTGGGTTGATCTTCTTGGTGACATAATATGGTCCCGCATAAGGTCGAGCGAACTTATGAGAAAAACCTTTTGGTAACGCAATGTTCTTTGTGTTCAGCCATACTTGATCACCTTCCTCAAATTCCAGTTCTCGTCGATGTGGGTTTACGTCAGCTGCCATACTCCTTTGTGACTGCTCTAAAAATGCCTTCACCTCTGTCAGCTTTGTGTGCCACTCATTGATGAATTCCTCTACAGTGGGTACTGGTGTTTCCTGCACGCCTGTAAGAAAAGAGCTTGGAACAATCGGTAGCCGACCATTGCTTATCTCGAAGGGTGCCCTTCCAGTAGATCTGTTCACTTGGTTGTTATGTGCAAACTCGAGAATATCCAAGTATTTGACCCAATCGGATTGGTCCCAAGCGACATAATTTCGTAAATATTGTTCAATCTGTCGATTGACTCGTTCCGTTTGCCCATCTGTCTGAGAGTGATATGCAGTACTGAAATTCAATTCGGTTCCCACGAGGCGAAATAGACAAGTCCAAAACTTTCTGACGAACTTGGTGTCTTGGTCAGAAATAATCGTTCTAGGCAGGCCGTGGTATTTGAAAACACATTTGAAAAATAACCTTGCCACTTCTTCAGCTGTCACTGAACTTTTAGTTGGTACTAGATGAACTTGCTTTGAAAACCGGTCAACCACCACATAAATTGAGTCGAATCCTTGGCACCGTGGTAGTTGAACAATAAAATCCATGCTCACCGAATCCCATGGGTATGCTGGTACTGGTAATGGTTGGAGTAGTCCAGCCGGAGCTAGCGGTTCCACCTTCACTTGTTGACATGTCGGGCATGTTTGCACATAGGATTCAACGTCTGCCCACATACTTGGCCAATAGAACCCTCTTTTGAGAAGTTCATACATGCGATTCACCCCTGGATGCCCAGCGGCTAGTACGTCATGATGTTCTCGCAAGACTTTCTTCCTCAGGTTGATGTTGTCTGGGACATATACTCTGTGTTGTTTATAAACAACCATTTGATCTTTCCAAGTGAAATGTTTATGAGGCTTTCCCAGCTGGAATTCGATCATTAAGTCCTTCGCCAACGCATCTACACCATAATTCTCCCTGATTTCTTGGAGTAGGCCAGTCACCTGAGTTGTCACTGTTGCCATCAAGTGTTCCTGTCTACTTAGTGCGTCCGCCACCACATTGTTCTTTCCCACCGTGTGTAAAATGTCTATATTGAATTTTGAGAGAAAGTTTTGCCATCGCATTTGCTTTGGCGTGAGCATACCTTGGGATGAGAAGTACTTGAGTGATACATTATCAGTGAACGCCTTAAAGAGTTTTCCTGCCACATAATGTCTCCAATGCTCCACTGCTTGAACTACTGCGACCATTTCTTTTTCATGAGTTGGCCATCGTCGCAATACATCACTCAATTTCTTTGAAAAATATGCAACAGGTTTTCCGTCTTGCATCAGCACGGCCCCAATAGCAAAGTTCGACGCATCTGTATGTATTTCAAAAGGTTTGCTAAAGTTCGGTAAGGCAAGGATGGGTTCTTGAGTGATCCGTCGTTTTAGTTCTTGGAACGCTGCTTCACATTCCGGTGTCCATGTCATCTTCAGATGAGTCTTGGTCTGCTCCAACAGTGGTGCCACAATTTTGCTAAATGCCTCAATGAATCTCCTGTAAAAGTTACATAAGCCCACAAAGGATTTGATGCCATGAACAGTTTTAGGTACTAGCCAATCCAAGATAGCCTTGATCTTCTTAGGATCCATTCGAATCCGTCCGTGGCCTATAACATGTCCAAGGAAGTCAACTTCCTCCACCACAAACTCACATTTCTCTCTTTTCGCGAACAAGCAGTTTCTCCTCAGTGGTTGGAGAACTATCCTTAAATGTTGAATGTGATCTTTAAGGTTCCGGCTAAATACTAATATGTCATCAATGTACACAATGACAAATTCATCCAGGCAGTCTTGAAATATATTGTTCATCAACGTGCAAAAAGTGGCTGGTGCGTTTGTTAGACCGAATGGCATCACTAGGAACTCGTGACTTCCGTATCGCGTTCGAAACGTCATTTTGTGCTCATCACCTTTAGCTATTCGAATTTGATGATATCCAGATCTGAGATCTATTCGGCTAAAGTATTTGGCATGTTTGAGTTGGTCGAATAGGTCATCAATTCTAGGCATGGGGTACTTGTTCTTGATGGTACTCTTGTTAAGCATGTGATAATCCACACACATTCGAAGAGTTTTGTCCGCCTTTTCCACGAACAACACTGGGGCTCCAAAAGGTGAAGCGTTAGGTCTAATAAAACCTTTGTCTATCACTTCACCAAGTTGTCGTTTCAGTTCCGCCAACTCTTCTTGTGACATTCTGTAGGGTGCTCGTGAAGTTGGCTCTATTCCTGGTACCAACTCAATTTTATGGTCCACTGGTCTTCGAGGAGGTAGCTTAGCTGGGAGTTCCTTCGGGAACATATTGCTAAATTCTTCTAACAGATCTGCCACTTCTTTTGGCAAGTTTTCTTGTCGCACGCTTTTCCCTTCTGGGACTTCTCGACAGATGCAAAGAAAGCACTTTGACCTTTTTCCTTTCGCCATTCTTTTCATCGCTAATGCTACAACCAGATTTTGTTCAATATCGGTATCCTTAGCATTTCCTCCGGGCAGGGCTTTTGTCACGCAGATTTGTCCCTTATAATCCAAGAGGACCAAGTTTGAGCTCCTACCCAAAACTGCGATACAGTGTTCATTTAACCAAGGGAGGCCCAAAATCACATCGAAGGCATCCATCTCTAAAATCACAAAGCTAAGTTTAGCCTTCCATCTTCCAATCTGCACCGGGATGTTCAATGTCGCTTTGTCTGCATCTAGTGCTCCCTTCGCTGTTTCTACCTTGAGAGTAGATGTAACATTCCTGGTCGGCAAGCTGAATTGTTCCACTACGCTCCTTGAGATATAGTTATGTGAAGCTCCGGAGTTGATCATGAAATCTGACTTCCTCCCCGCGATCTTTCCTGATAAGAATAACAATCTTGAACTAATCTTGGGGGTTGCCCCATGGAAGTTCCTTTCCATACTTGTGCGTCGTCCACTCATAAATGTAAGCTCCTCTCACAACTCCCAACTAGATCAGATCACCTGGATCAAAAGAAGTAGTCAGGGATAATTCAGGTCCAGGCAAGCACACCACAAACGAACATACCAACCAAAGCTAAACAGAGGATCCCTCTCAAGTCACATTCCCCTTGAGACCGGACGTAGGATCTTTGCCTAGCCGCGCCCACACAAATCTATCACAGAATTAGCCCACGGGAAAACATCCATCCAACCATCCGTGCTTTCACCATTAAGCAGCACATTGCCTCAGTCACGCCCAACCACTTTTTGGTCGATAGCCCTTATAGCTAAACGATCGGCAGCTATCCCGCACTGGCAGCTAACCACCCGTGCTTTACACCCGAATTCGAGCAGCATCTCTGTATCAATGGTTAACCCGTACAGTTCGAATATGTCGCCCCGCACCCCACAAGGTACAGACCATGCTTTCACCTACCTAGGCAGCACTTTGCCTCATCCGTCCTACGTGCAGACAGCGCCAGGCCCGAACCGCGAGAACTGACCGTGCTTACACCTCGACAACAGCACTTTGACTCATCAAGTCCCCCGTTCTGCAGACCACCCCGACCGTGGACGCACCCGTGCTTGCACTGTGGGCAGCACCTTGCGCAACGGTTGTCCTGACAAATCCCAAAACGTGGCCATCCATGTGAGACTTGCGTAGCTGACCGGCTAGTCGGCTCTGATACCACATGTTGCGCCGGCGCCTCAAAGGGCGCTGGGACTTGAGCGGTTTCCCCAACACGTGCTTAAGTCTAACATTCATCCATCATGCACTTATGTAAAAGCCAACTCAGAAACGTAACAAGCTTAACCATTCAGACTTAAGAAAACTGGAATCCCAACCAACCCGAAAGCCAACTCAAAATCCGTCCCCAAAAGGTAACCAAAGACAAAGACAAGCCACACATGAAACCCAAGGCATAGTGGTCGCCAAACTGACCAATTGGCATAGCGGCAAGCCCCATGTCGATGGCAGGGACCCTTAGGCGCCAGTGACGCAAAAAGGTTGTAGTAAGGGTCCTTCCACTTGGACCAGTCCCGGAGGCGAAACCGAAATGATAATCATCCCCAATGATCAACTTTATTAGATTTGGAAGAGGTTACATTCATACATAGACTGACCGGTCTCGGGGCCACCAACACGTGCTGGGCATTGTGCCTGGCTCGTGCTGGTAGTTGGAGCTGAGACCTGGCGACTGGATTCCTGGCGCTGGTTGAGCTGCCCAAGTTTCTGTCTGTCGGACTCCCCCTATAGTTCTGCTGTGATTCGGCGCACCCCCTCTGTTATGAAACATAGTGCTTTCTGGTAAAGCATGCTTTTTGGGACTTAGTTTTTATTTTGCTGATTAAGCCTGGCAGAATCAGTCTGGCTCCGGGACATGGGTCCCGGGAGCCGTTCCAGTGGCAGAATCAACTTGCTTCCTGACTAGGCCATGACTCGAGCTCCAGAGCTAGCTCATGACTTGTAACTACTTGACTGGCTCACCACAGGTCGGAGGCTCAGTCCTTGACGTTCTAACTTGCTCTGGGACCTTAGGGAGTGTCACCCCTTAGAGTCTTACAGGGCACGTTGGGTGCACCTGAGTTAGCTATCTTTTGTAAGTAAGATTCATGATACTTGTCCCTGGTCCGGTTAGTTTGCATTAAATGAAGAATACAGAATTTATGTAAAATCATGCTACTTTTCGTGTAGTTGCTAAATCCTACTTTCTTTGGTTTCATTTCGCCTGTGTGTGACTGCACTGTAGAATGTCGTTCGAATTCCGCACTGCCTGCACTTCTGGAAAATTGAAATGTACGTCAGCGTATTTTGATCCGTAGTCATGAATCATGATGATTTTCACGTCCTCGCTGCCCAGCGAGCCTCAATTTTGAAGGTTGAAAAAGTATGACCTAACTCGAGAGTTGCATTTGGACTGGCGTCTTTGCCTTACGAATACCTTGCAATTATTGAAGCTATTCTGTTTTCTGAGGACTATTCGAGTCTTAGACTATTCCTCAAATGAGCGTTTATATGCCTATATATAAAATCGTCAATTTTTTTTATCATAGCAGTTCTTTTTTGTAAAACATTTCAAGTTACTACTATCGATGTGAGCCCACACTTTGCGGGCGGGCAGGGCAAAGTTTTGGGCGGGTGGGCAAAGGGGAGGGTTAAAAATTTGAAAAATGGGGAATTTTTTTTTGGGCAGGGACAGGCTGCCCGCGGTGCAGCGCAACCGTTGCCCAAAAAACATGAAAGAAAATTTCAAAAAAAGGGTCCCGGGCAGTGCTCAAGTTGCCTGTCACAACGTGAGCATGCTGCCCAGGAACACTAATATTTTAATAAATACTAGTACGCCTTGCCCGCCTGTGGCGGGCGACAAATTCAAAATGTAAGGGCGGGCAGCTAGCAACCCGCCCGCCTGTTGTAAAGCTATCTTCATAAGCTTTTCTTCCGACGCCACTGGCGCCAGCAGAGCTGTTGCGCCGGCGTCTCAAAGGGCGCTGAGACTTGAGCGGTTTCCCCAACACGCGCTTAAGTCTAACATTCATCCATCATGCACTTACGTAAAAGCCAACTCAGAATCGTAACAAGCTTAACCATTCAGACTTAAGAAAACTGGAATCCCAACCAACCCGAAAGCCAACTCAGAATCCGTCCCCAAAAGGTAACCAAAGGCAAAGACAAGCCACACATGAAACCCAAGGCATAGTGGTCGCCAAACTGACCAATTGGCATAGCGGCAAGCCCCATGTCGATGACAGGGACCCTTAGGCGCCAGCGACGCAAAAAGGTTGTAGTAAGGGTCCTTCCACTTGGACCAGTCCCGGAGGCGAAACCGAAATGGTAATCATCCCCAAGGATCAACTTTATTAGATTTGGAAGAGGTTACATTCATACATAGACTGACCGGTCTCGGGGCCACCAACACGTGCTGGGCATTGTGCCTGGCTCGTGCTGGTAGAGGGAGCTGAGACCTGGCGACTGGATTCCTGGCGCTGGTTGAGCTGCCCAAGTTTTTGTCTGCCGGACTCCCCCTATAGTTCTGCTGTGATTTGGCGCACCCCCTCTGTTCTGAAACATAGTGCTTTCTGGTAAAGCACGCTTTTTGGGACTTAGTTTTTATTTTGCTGATTAAGCCTGGCAAGCCTGGCAGAATCAGTCTGGCTCCCGGACATGGGTCCCGGGAGCCGTTCCGGTGGCAGAATCAACTTGCTTCCTGACTAGGCCATGACTCGAGCTCCAGAGCTAGCTCATGACTTGTGACTACTTGACTGGCTCACCACAGGTCGGAGGCTCAGTCCTTGACGTTCTAACTTGCTCTGGGACTTTAGGGAGTGTCACCCCTTAGAGTCTTACAGGGCACGTTGGGTGCACCTGAGTCAGCTTTACAACATCCTCCCCTCGTTTGAAAAAGCTGATGTCCTCATCAGGGCCAAACTAGACCTAGGACGTATGGCACGGGCTTAATTCACCGGCCTTAGCAACTTTGAATTACAAAATACATTGGCAGTAGCACAGGAAAAGTGTAGATAAAGTTCACTTACGTAAAACCTGTGTAAAGCTGCAAGTGATTTATTGGCAAACTTAAGAAAAATACCGGAAAGTTCCTTGAACTTCAGAATGGCCATGAATGTTTATGTAAGAGGCATGCCGCCAGGTAGTGCTTTGTGTGCCGATCTGGGAAAACGGCTATTGCGTTGGTTCTTCTGCAAATAATCTGCTAGTACTTCAGGGGCTCCCTCCTTAAGTTTGTCTTCGTACTCCCAAGAAGCCTCAATAAGTGGAGCCCGTAGCCACTTCACTAGATATTCACGTTGAACGCCAGTTCGCTTTCTATGTGTCAATATTTGTTCTGGTACAAGCTGCCTCTTCGTATCATCAAGTGTCGTTGGTGGGTGACGGAGTTCGTGTTGCCGATCAAATCGCTCATCTGGTTTGTACCGTTTGAGTAATGAGATATGAAACACATTGTGTATATCCAAGCTGGATGGCAACGCTAATCGATAAGCCACTGGGTTGATCTTCTTGGTGACATAATATGGTCCCGCATAAGGTCGAGCAAACTTATGAGAAAAACCTTTTGGTAGCGCAATGTTCTTTGTGTTCAGCCATACTTGATCACCTTCCTCAAATTCCAGTTCTCGTCGATGTGGGTTTACGTCAGCTGCCATACTCCTTTGTGACTGCTCTAAAAACGCCTTCACCTCGGTCAGCTTTGTGTGCCACTCATTGATGAATTCCTCCACAGTGGGTACTGGTGTTTCCTACACGCCTGTAAGAAAAGAGCTTGGAACAATCGGTAGCCGACCATTGCTTATCTCGAAGGGTGCCCTTCCAGTAGATCTGTTCACTTGGTTGTTATGTGCAAACTCGAGAATATCCAAGTAGTTGACCCAATCGAATTGGTCCCAAGCGACATAATTTCGTAAATATTGTTCAATCTGTCGATTGACTCGTTCCGTTTGCCCATCTGTCTGAGGATGATATGCAGTACTGAAATTCAATTCGGTTCCCACGAGGCGAAATAGACAAGTCCAAAACTTTCCGACGAACTTGGTGTCTCGGTCAGAAATAATCGTTCTAGGCAGGCCGTGGTATTTGAAAACACATTTGAAAAATAACCTTGCCACTTCTTCAGCTGTCACTGAACTTTTAGTTGGTACTAGATGAACTTGCTTTGAAAAGCGGTCAACCACCACATAAATTGAGTCGAATCCTTGGCACCGTGGTAGTTGAACAATAAAATCCATGCTCACCGAATCCCATGGGTATGCTGGTACCGGTAATGGTTGGAGTAGTCCAGCCGGAGCTAGCGGTTCCACCTTCACTTGTTGACATGTCGGGCATGTTTGTACATAGGATTCAATGTCTGCCCACATACTTGGCCAATAGAAGCCTCTTTTGAGAAGTTCATACATGCGATTCACCCCTGGATGCCCGGCGGCTAGTACGTCATGATGTTCTTGCAAGACTTTCTTCCTCAGGTTGATGTTGTCTGGGACATATACTCTGCGTTGTTTATAAACAACCATTTGATCTTTCCAAGTGAAATGTTTATGAGGCTTTCCCAGCTGGAATTCGATCATTAAGTCCTTCGCCAACGCATCTACACCATAATTCTCTGTGATTTCTTGGAGTAGGTCAGTCACCTGAGTTGTCACTGTTGCCATCAAGTGTTCTTGTCTACTTAGTGCGTCCGCCACCACATTGTTCTTTCCCGCCGTGTGTAAAATGTCTATATTGAATTTTGAGAGAAAGTTTTGCCATCGCATTTGCTTTGGCGTGAGCATACCTTGGGATGAGAAGTACTTGAGTGATACATTATCAGTGAACGCCTTAAAGGGTTTTCCTGCCACATAATGTCTCCAATGCTCCAATGCTTGGACTACTGCGACCATTTCTTTTTCATGAGTTGGCCATCGTCGCTCTACGTCACTCAATTTCTTTGAAAAATATGCAACAGGTTTTCCGTCTTGCATCAGCACGGCCCCAATAGCAAAGTTCGACGCATCTGTATGTATTTCAAAAGGTTTGCTAAAGTCCGGTAAGGCAAGGATGGGTTCTTGAGTGATCCGTCGTTTTAGTTCCTGGAACGCTGCTTCACATTCCGGTGTCCATGTCATCTTCAGATGAGTCTTGGTCTGCTCCAACAGTGGTGCCACAATTTTGCTAAATGCCTCAATGAATCTCCTGTAAAAGTTACATAAGCCCACAAAGGATTTGATGCCATGAACAGTTTTAGGTACTAGCCAATCCAAGATAGCCTTGATCTTCTTAGGATCCATTCGAATCCGTCCGTGGCCTATAACATGTCCAAGGAAGTCAACTTCCTCCACCACAAACTCACATTTCTCTCTTTTCGCGAACAAGCAGTTCCTCCTCAGTCGTTGGAGAACTGTCCTTAAATGTTGAATGTGATCTTTAAGGTTCCGGCTAAATACTAATATGTCATCAATGTACACAATGACAAATTCATCCAGGCAGTCTTGAAATATATTGTTCATCAACGTGCAAAAAGTGGCTGGTGCGTTTGTTAGACCGAATGGCATCATTAGGAACTCGTGACTTCCGTACCGCGTTCGAAACGCCGTTTTGTGCTCATCACCTTTAGCTATTCGAATTTGATGATATCCAGATCTGAGATCTATTCGGCTAAAGTATTTGGCATGTTTGAGTTGGTCGAATAGGTCATCAATTCTAGGCATGGGGTACTTGTTCTTGATGGTACTCTTGTTAAGCATGCGATAATCCACACACATTCGAAGAGTTTTGTCTGCCTTTTCCACGAACAACACTGGGGCTCCAAAAGGTGAAGCGCTAGGTCTAATAAAACCTTTGTCTATCAATTCACCAAGTTGTAGTTTCAGTTCCGCCAACTCTTCTTGTGACATTCTGTAGGGTGCTCGTGAAGTTGGCTCTGTTCCTGGTACCAACTCAATTTTATGGTCCACTGGTCTTCGAGGAGGTAGCTTAGCTGGGAGTTCCTCCGGGAACACATCGCTAAATTCTTCTAACAGATCTGCCACTTCTTTTGGCAAGTTTTCTTGTCGCACGCTTTCCCCTTCTGGGACTTCTTGACAGATGCAAAGAAAGCACTTTGACCTTTTCCCTTTCGCCATTCTTTTCATCACTAATGCTGCAACCAGATTTTGTTCAATATCGGTATCCTTAGCATTTCCTCCGGGCAGGGCTTTTGTCACGCAGATTTGTCCCTTATAATCCAAGAGGACCAAGTTTGAGCTCCTACCCAAAACTGCGATACAGTGTTCATTTAACCAAGGGAGGCCCAAAATCACATCAAAGGCATCCATCTCTAAAATCACAAAGCTAAGTTTAGCCTTCCATCTTCCAATCTGCACCGGGATGTTCAATGTCGCTTTGTCTGCATCTAGTGCTCCCTTCGCTGTTTCTACCTTGAGAGTAGATGTAACATTCCTGGTCGGCAAGCTGAATTGTTCCACTACGCTCCTTGAGATATAGTTATGTGAAGCTCCGGAGTCGATCATGAAATCTGACTTCCTCCCCGCGATCTTTCCTGATAAGAATAACAATCTTGAACCAATCTTGGGGGTTGCCCCATGGAAGTTCCTTTCCATACTTGTGCGTCGTCCACTCATAAATGTAAGCTCCTCTCACAACTCCCAACTAGATCAGATCACCTGGATCAAAAGAAGTAGTCAGGGATAATTCAGGTCCAGGCAAGCACACCACAAACGAACATACCAACCAAAGCTAAACAGAGGATCCCTCTCAAGTCACATTCCCCTTGAGACCGGACGTAGGATCTTTGCCTAGCCGCGCCCACACAAATCTATCACAGAATTAGCCCACGGGGAAACATCCATCCAACCATCCGTGCTTTCACCATTAAGCAGCACATTGCCTCAGTCACGCCCCACCACTTTTTGGTCAATAGCCCTTATAGCTAAACGATCGGCAGCTATCCCGCACCGGCAGCTAACCACCCGTGCTTTACACCCGAATTCGAGCAGCATCTCTGTATCAATGGTTAACCCGTACAGTTCGAATATGTCGCCCCGCACCCCACAAGGTACAGACCGTGCTTTCACCTACCTAGGCAGCACTTTGCCTCATCCGTCCTACGTGCAGACAGCGCCAGGCCCGAACCGCGAGAACTGACCGTGCTTACACCTCGAGGGCAGCACTTTGACTCATCAAGTCCCCCGTTCTGCAGACCACCCCGACCGTGGACGCACCCGTGCTTGCACTGTGGGCAGCACCTTGCGCAACGGTTGTCCTGACAAATCCCAAAAATGTGGCCATCCCTGTGAGACTTGCGTAGCTGACCGGCTAGTCGGCTCTGATACCACATGTTGCGCCGGCGCCTCAAAGGGCGCTGGGACTTGAGCGGTTTCCCCAACACGCACTTAAGTCTAACATTCATCCATCATGCACTTACGTAAAAGCCAACTCAGAATCGTAACAAGCTTAACCATTCAGACTTAAGAAAACTGGAATCCCAACCAACCCGAAAGCCAACTCAGAATCCGTCCCCAAAAGGTAACCAAAGGCAAAGACAAGCCACACATGAAACCCAAGGCATAGTGGTCGCCAAACTGACCAATTGGCATAGCGGCAAGCCCCATGTCGATGGCAGGGACCCTTAGGCGCCAGCGACGCAAAAAGGTTGTAGTAAGGGTCCTTCCACTTGGACCAGTCCCGGAGGCGAAACCGAAATGGTAATCATCCCCAAGGATCAACTTTATTAGATTTGGAAGAGGTTACATTCATACATAGACTGACCGGTCTCGGGGCCACCAACACGTGCTGGGCATTGTGCCTGGCTCGTGCTGGTAGAGGGAGCTGAGACCTGGCGACTGGATTCCTGGCGCTGGTTGAGCTGCCCAAGTTTTTGTCTGCCGGACTCCCCCTATAGTTCTGCTGTGATTTGGCGCACCCCCTCTGTTCTGAAACATAGTGCTTTCTGGTAAAGCACGCTTTTTGGGACTTAGTTTTTATTTTGCTGATTAAGCCTGGCAAGCCTGGCAGAATCAGTCTGGCTCCCGGACATGGGTCCCGGGAGCCGTTCCGGTGGCAGAATCAACTTGCTTCCTGACTAGGCCATGACTCGAGCTCCAGAGCTAGCTCATGACTTGTGACTACTTGACTGGCTCACCACAGGTCGGAGGCTCAGTCCTTGACGTTCTAACTTGCTCTGGGACTTTAGGGAGTGTCACCCCTTAGAGTCTTACAGGGCACGTTGGGTGCACCTGAGTCAACTTTACAACAAGAGCCCCTGCTGCTCCCGGCGCCGACGCCACTGTGACCAAAATCCAGCCGGCGCCAAGTTCCTATGGCTGAAAAATCGTTGATTGGTTCTAGCGAAGTCCAGAGAGCTTAGATCGATGTGCAATCACCTCACACGATCTAGGCATGATTAAAGGAAGCCTGGGGATCAATAAATTCTAGAGAGAGAAAATGACTTTCTAGAAAGAGAAAATCCTAGAGAGAGAAAAACGTGCTTTACCAGCTTGGGTAGAGTGCTTAGTATGAGGGGGTGCCTAATCCCACCAATTGTAGCGCAGGCATCCCAAAGGGAGCCGGGAACCACGACTTAGCTTCCCAGCCTTCAACTCTTGCCATCCAAACCCACTTGACATACAAGCAGCCAACTCGCCAACAACGATCAGACTTAACCAACTTGAAGTTTCAAAAACCAACATTGAGATCCAACCTGGCGCCATGCCAGATCGAGGGTCCCGATGTGGGTGACCTCCCTCCAAGCAAGCCGCCCGACATACATCAAACTTAACCAACTCGAAGCTTCGTTACAAATGAGTAACATCCATTCCAAGCAAGCGGTCTGACTTACATCAGACTTAACCAACTGAAAGCTTCGTCACGAGCGCTGGAAGCCAACGCCACGCTAGACTAGACAGCCATAAACAGGTAACATCCACCCAAGCAAGCCATCCAACTCAGCCGACAGGTTAGAGCCCGTTCCCCAAGACCTTAACCCATTCACGTTCATGCAAGGAACACTCAGAATCACAAGCCGCGACAGATATGGAAACAACCAGTTCCTGGACCAAATGGTCCAGACAGCATACCGCTGGCGCCACGGATCCAATGGTCTCGACGGCATACCGCTGGCGTCCCGGGATACGACCCTCAACTATCTGCCAAGTTAAAAATTTTGAAAGCGGCCTTACAACTGGCACTTTTACCAAACACTGAAACCCAGAAGGTAATCAGAGTCAGTTTGAGGAAAATACCACTTTATTGATAAATCTGAGAAGGTTACATTTCAAGTGTGTGACCGACCCTAGTCTCCGGGGTGCTAGCATGCCAAGGCGAGAGCCATGACAACATTCCAGCAAGGGAGGCTGAGACTTGGTTGGAGCTCGCCCTGAGTCGCAACCCGCACTCCCCTATAGTATTGGTGTGACTCGGCACCCCCCTCATACCAAGCACTCTACCCAAGCTGGTAAAGCACGTTTTTCTCTCTCTAGGATTTTCTCTTTCTAGATGGTTATTTTCTCTCTCTAGATTTTATTGATCCCCAAACTTCCTTTAATCATGCCTAGATCGTGTGAGGTGATTGCACATCGATCTGAGCTCTCTGGACTCCGCTAGAACCTATCAAAGATTTTCAGCCATAAGAACTTGGCGCCGGCTGGATTCTAGTCACAGTGGCGCCGGGAGCAGCAGGGGCGCTGCTGCTGCCGGGGACATAGCTGGCGCCGATGGCGCCGGAAGTAAAGCTTGTAAAGGTAGCTTTACAACATTCACCCCACCTTTATAAAATCTGATGTCCTCATCAGATGTCAGATTAAAGTAAAGGTGTCTCCCAATTAAAATAACTATACATTTAAGCTACTTGGAACAGTACTCAATTTACTGGCCACTTTTTATTAACATTGAAGCTGGCACACCACAAGTCGGAGGCTCAGCTCTTTGTACTGAAAAATTACATAACTTGAAAATATATCTTTGTCTGGGAAAAGCGTAGATTTGATATCGCTTTCGTAAAACCCGAAAACCTTATTAACTAGCGACAGAGGCCTTTCTTTGAAATGTTCACCCCTGTCGCTTCTGACTTTCGACTTTGGAACTCCTTTGAGCTCCTGATTTGTCCTTGATGCACTTTGTGTTGAGCTCCCTGAGCTCCAAATTTATTCAGTTCCGCACAGGTATCAAGGCTCCCTGAGCCGAAGGATTTATCGTTTGATTGCCCACTTTATGGTCCACTTCGTGCCTTGTTGCTTCTGCACCTTGATTTCTCTCCTTGTCCCAGCCTGATCTTGATACTTTTCCATCTTGGCTCTTTAAGGTAGGCAAAGATTGAGTACTCCTCAATGCACCTCTCACTTAGCTTGAAGTAGCTCTTTGAATCAGCCCAAATATAACCATTGACCTCGTGGAAAGCCAAAGGGTCGCACCAGTTTGATCCGCATCCGAACTATCTCTTCGCGTTTCTTTGAAGCACCATGTCCATCGCGCAAAACTTGACTTTCACAATTCCATCACTGGTCAGTTGCCTCACAGTCAAAACAAGAAGTGTACATCGAGCTTGGCTTCAAGTAGCTCTTTTTTGAATCAGACACATGCACCCAGAGTTTGCACTAGTCCGATCTCAACGCGAACTGTCCCTTAGCGTCCGTTCGAAATACCAAGTCTCTCATGCAAGACTCAACTTTCACAGTTCCTCTTTATTGATCAGCTGCCTTACACGTAACACAAGCCAACGTACTCATTGTTACCTCATCATTGCTTGTCCAGAGAAAGCCTATAACAAACTTTCCTTTCCACAACAAAAACCTGTCAACTTATTAGGTTCAAAGTTCGCCAGTCTCCTCGTGTGAGTATGGCTAGGTCACCTTGAATTTGCCCCCATTTTGATCAACTTTCATTCAAAATTTGCCCCAAGAGAGAGGTGTGTGTGATAGTTTCCCCCCACTTATAAAATTAGCTGATCGGACTTAGAGTAGAGTTCTTCGGACAAAAAGCCTTTCCAACACTTTGCTTCCCATATGCTAGGATTATGGCTCGATCCAACTTGTTGCCAATCTCTGAAGAGGATCCTAGTCTTTTCCCCTTTGAGGAAAAACCCAACTGATACAGGATATCACCCATGCTCAGTGAGTTTCAGTTCCGAAGGTGGCCGTCCCAAAATGAAGACCAACTGCTCCATAGAAGATCTCCCCTGAAATTGCCTTTTCCAACTTTTGACTTCCTGCTTGCGTCTGGTGGGCGTTGTCGCAAATGAAACTAACCCAAGAAACAGGCTAGCCATCCATCCTTTGCAAACATTGAGTCGTTTCGTTGCCGTTCACATGCGAGTACTTGAACTGCAAATCCGCCCCACAGATTCTGTAGTCCTCTTTGTTTGATGGTATCAGCCTTCAAAAGAAAAGGTTCCTTCTCGAGCCATCAGCTCCTTGTATCACAAGCAATCATGCAAACCAGGCAAAGCACGTGTACTAAGACTCACCACGAATACATACAAGTAAGACACTCAGGCAGGTTTACTAACAAGTAACAAAGACAAGGTCCCCCTTTGAGATGGTCCTGCCAACGGACCTTTGCCTGGCCGCGCCCATACAAATCGATCACAGAATCAGCCCACATAGGACACCCCTCCAACCATCCGTGCTTTCACCATTAAGCAGCACATTGCCTCAGTCACGCCCCACCACTTTTTGGTCGATAGCCCTTATAGCTAAACGATCGGCAGCTATCCCGCACCGGCAGCTAACCACCCGTGCTTTACACCCGAATTCGAGCAGCATCTCTGTATCAATGGTTAACCCGTACAGTTCGAATATGTCGCCCCGCACCCAACAAGGTACAGACCGTGCTTTCACCTCCCTAGGCAGCACTTTGCCTCATTCGTCCTACGTGCAGACAACGCTAGGCCCGAACCGCGAGAACTGACCATGCTTACACCTCAAGGGCAGCACCTTGACTCATCAAGTCCCCCGTTCTGCCGACCACCCCGACCGTGGACGCACCCGTGCTTACACTGTGGGCAGCAACTTGCACAACAGTTGTCTTGATGAACCCCAAACCGTGGCCATTTCCGTGAGATCCGCATAGCTGACCGGCCAGTCGGCTCTGATACCACATGTAGCGGAGGCATCCCAAAGGGAGCCGGGAACCACGACTTAGCTTCCCAGCCTTCAACTCTTGCCATCCAAACCCACTTGACATACAAGTAGCCAACTTGCCAACAACGATCAGACTTAACCAACTTGAAGTTCCGAAAACCAACATTGAGATCCAACCTGGCGCCATGCCAGATCGGGGGTCCCGATGTGGGTGACTTCCCTCCAAGCAAGCCGCCCGACATACATCAAACTTAACCAACTCGAAGCTTCGTTACAAACGAGTAACATCCATTCCAAGCAAGCGGTCTGACTTACATCAGACTTAACCAACTGAAAGCTTCGTCACGAGCGCTGGAAGCCAACCTGGCGCCACGCCAGACTGGACAGCCATCAACAGGTAACATCCACCCAAGCAAGCCATCCAACTCAGCCGACAGGTTAGAGCCCGTTCCCCAAGAGCTTAACCCATTCACGTTCATGCAAGGAACACTCAGAACCACAAGCCGCGACAGATATGGAAACAACCAGTTCCTGGACCAAATGGTCCCGACAGCATACCGCTGGCGCCACGGACCGAATGGTCCCGACGGCATACCGCTGGCGTCTCGGGATACGACCCTCAGTTATGTGCCAAGTTAAAAATTTTGAAAGCGGCCTTACAACTGGCGCTTTTACCGAACACTGAAACCCAAAAGGTAATCAGAGTCAGTTTGAGGAAAATCCCACTTTATTGATAAATCTGAGAAGGTTACATTTCAAGTGTGTGACCGACCCTAGTCTCCGGGGCGCTAGCATGCCAAGGCGAGAGCCATGACAACATTTCAGCAAGGGAGACTGAGACTTGATTGTAGTTTAAATGTATAGTTATTTTAATTGGGAGACACCTTTACTTTAGTCTGACATTTGATGAGGACATCAGATTTTATAAAGGTGGGGTGGATGTTGTAAAGCTATCTTCATAAGCTTTACTTCCGGCGCCACTGGCGCCAGCATTGTCCCCGGTGCTAGCAGTGCCCCTGCTGCTCCCGGCGCCAACGGCACCGGCGCCACTGTGACCAGAATCCAGCCGACGCCAAGTTCCTATGGCTGAAAGTCTTTGATCGGTTCTAGCGAAGTCCAGAGAGCTCAGATCGATGTACAATCACCTCACACGATCTAGGCATGATTAAAGGAAGCATGGGGATCAATAAAACCTAGAGAGAGAAAATGACTTTCTAGAAAGAGAAAATACTAGAGAGAGAAAAACGTGTTTTACCAGCTTGGGTAGAGTGCTTGGTATGAGGGGGGCTGCCGAATCCCACCAATACTATAGGGGAGTGCGGGTTGCGACTCAGGGCGAGCTTCAACCAAGTCTTAGCCTCCCTTGCTGGAATGTTGTCATGGCTCTCGCCTGGGCATGCTAGCGCCCCGGAGACTAGGGTCGGTCACACACTTGAAATGTAACCTTCTTAGATTTATCAATAAAGTGGGATTTTTCTCAAACTGACTCTGATTACCTTCTGGGTTTCAGTGTTCGGTAAAAGCGCCAGTTGGAAGGCCGCTTCAAAATTTTTAAGTTGGCACATAGCTGAGGGTCGTATCTCGGGACGCCAGCGGTATGCCGTCGGGACCATTGGATCCGTGGCGCCAGCGGTATGCTGTCGGGACCATTTGGTTCAGGAACTGGTTGTCTCCATATCTGTCGCGGCTTGTGGTTCTGAGTGTTCCTTGCATGAACGTGAATGGGTTTAGCTCTTGGGGAACGGGCTCTAACCTGTCGGCTGAGTTGGATGGCTTGCTTGGGTGGAAGTTACCTGTTTATGGCAGTCCAGTCTGGCGTGGCGCCAGGTTGCCTTCCAGTGCTCGTGACGAAGCTTTCAGTTGGTTAAGTCTGATGTAAGTCAGACCGCTTGCTTGGAATGGATGTTACTCGTTTGTAACGAAGCTTCGAGTTGGTTAAGTTTGCTGTATGTCGGGCGACTTGCTTGGAGGGAAGTCACCCACATCGGGACCCCCAATCTGGCATGGCGCTAGGTTGGATCTCAATGTTGTTAAGTCTGATCGTTGTTGGTGAGTTGGCTGCTTGTATGTCAAGTGGGTTTGGATGGCAAGAGTTGAAGGCTGGGAAGCTAAGTCGTGGTTCCCGGCTCCCTTTGGGATGCCTGCGCTACACCGCCCCCCCCACTGTAGCGCAGGCATCCCAAAGGGAGCCGGGAACCACGACTTAGCTTCCAGCCTTCAACTCTTGCCATCCAAACCCACTTGACATACAAGCAGCCAACTCGCCAACAACGATCAGACTTAACCCACTTGAAGTTCCGAAAACCAACATTGAGATCCAACCTGGCGCCATGCCAGATCGGGGGTCCCGATGTGGGTGACTTCCCTCCAAGCAAGCCGCCCGACATACATCAAACTTAACCAACTCGAAGCTTCGTTACAAACGAGTAACATCCAATCCAAGCAAGCGGTCTGACTTAAACCAGACTTAACCAACTGAAAGCTTCGTCACGAGCGCTGGAAGCCAACCTGGCACCACGCCAGACTGGACAGCCATAAACAGGTAACTTCCACCCAAGCAAGCCATCCAACTCAGCCGACAGGTTAGAGCCCGTTCCCCAAGAGCTTAACCCATTCACGTTCATGCAAGGAACACTCAGAACCACAAGCCGTGACAGATATGGAGACAACCAGTTCCTGGACCCAATGATCCCTACAGCATACCGCTGGCGCCACAGACCGAATGGTCCCGACGACATACCGCTGGCGTCCTGGGATACGACTCTCATCTATGTGCCAAGTTAAAAATTTTTGAAAGCGGCCTTACAACTGGCGCTTTTACCAAACACTGAAACCCAGAAGGTAATCAGAGTCAGTTTGAGGAAAATACCACTTTATTGATAAATCTGAGAAGGTTACATTTCAAGTGTGTGACCGACCCTAGTCTCCGGGGCGCTAGCATGCCAAGGCGAGAGCCATGAGAACATTCCAGCAAGGGAGGCTGAGACTTGGTTGGAGCTCGCCCTGAGTCGCAACCCGCACTCCCCTATAGTATTGGTGTGATTCGACACCCCCCCTCATACCAAGCACTCTACCCAGGCTGGTAAAACACTTTTTTCTCTCTCTAGAATTTTCTCTTTCTAGAAAGTCATTTTCTCTCTCTAGATTTTATTGATCCCCAGGCTTCCTTTAATCATGCCTAGATCGTGTGAGGTGATTGCACATCGATCTGAGCTCTCTGGACTCCGCTAGAACCGATCAAAGATTTTCAGCCATAGGAACTTGTCGCCGGCTGGATTCTGGTCATAGTGGCGCCGGGAGCAGCAGGGGCGCTGCTGGCGCCTGGGACATAGTTGGCGTCGATGGC
The DNA here is from genome assembly GCA_029204225.1 of Diphasiastrum complanatum. Lineage (NCBI taxonomy): Eukaryota > Viridiplantae > Streptophyta > Lycopodiopsida > Lycopodiales > Lycopodiaceae > Diphasiastrum > Diphasiastrum complanatum. The sequence goes on along the minus strand of CM055100.1, from coordinate 45,858,796 downwards.
GCCGGAAGTAAAGCTTGTAAAGGTAGCTTTACAACATCTGCCCCACCTTTATAAAATCTGATGTCCTCATCATATGTCAGATTAAAGTAAAGGTGTCTCCCAATTAAAATAACTATACATTTAAGCTACTTGGCACAGTACTCAATTTACTGGCCACTTTTTATTAACATTGAAGCTGGCACACCACAAGTCGGAGGCTCAGCTCTTTGTACTGAAAATTACATAACTTGAAAATATATCTTCGTCTGGGAAAAGCGTAGATTTGATATCGCTTTCGTAAAACCCGAGAACCTTATTAACTGGTGATAGAGGCCTTTCTTTGAAATGCTCGCCCTTGTCGCTTCTGACTTTCGACTTTGGAACTCCTTTGAGCTCCTGATTTGTCCTTGATGCACACTGTGTTGAGCTCCCTGAGCTCCAGATTTGATCAATTCCGCACAGGTATCAAGGCTCCCTGAGCCAAAGGATTTATCGTTTGATTGCCCACTTTATGGTCCACTCCGTGCCTTGTTGCTTCTGCACCTTGATTTCTCTCCTTGTCCCAGCCTGATCTTGATACTTTTCCATCTTGGCTCTTTAAGGTAGGCAAAGATTGAGTACTCCGCAATGCACCTCTCACTTAGCTTGAAGTAGCTCTTTGAATCAGCCCAAATGTAACCATTGACCTCGTGGAAAGCCAAAGGGTCGCACCAGTTTGATCCGCATCCGAACTATCTCTTCGCGTTTGTTTGAAGCACCATGTCCGTCGCGCAAAACTTGACTTTCACAATTCCATCACTGGTCAATTGCCTCACAGTCAAAACAAGAAGTGTACATCGAGCTTGGCTTCAAGTAGCTCTCTTTTGAATCAGACACATTCACCCAGAGTTTGCACTAGTCCGATCTCAACGCAAACTGTTCCTTAGCGTCCGTTCGAAATACCAAGTCTCTCATGCAAGACTCAAGTTTCACAGTTCCTCTTCATTGATCAGCTGCCTTACACGTAACACAAGCCAACGTACTCATTGTTACCTCATCATTGCTTGTCCAGAGAAAGCCTATAACAAACTTTCCTTTCCACAACAAAAACCTATCAACTTATTAGGTCCAAAGTTCGCCAGTCGTTCCTTCTCAAGCCATCAGCTCCTTGTATCACAAGCAATCATGCAATTGTTTTGGAAGGAAGAGTAAGAGGTAGTAATAAGGGAGAGGCTGAAAATGATGGAAGGGAAATGGAGAAGAGAAGTATAATGACCGCCAAGTGAAGATCTTCTCAAATCATGTTACATGCAACCAAAAGGACACATGTGGAGCAAAACCACCCCACCAACAGGAAATGGCTAGTCAATACCCTAACCACTTCACCCCCAAGCCAAGGTCATTGAATGCAAGAGAGGAGGAGATCCTGGCTTCTGAAATCAGAAAAGACTATGAGGAGATGGGCGAGTTCCACCATGTTATATTATCTCCAAATGATAGAGAATGTTCCCTCTAGGTTCCCTCCATTTCTATCAAAAGCAATTGACCTCCTATTCTTGCACAAAAGCCGTCATTCACTATGAAAAAGCTTCGTAGGTCCAATTAGAGTACCCGGGCCCTCATAAGATCATTAATTACATTACCGGCCAAGCCTGGAATGATGTGGCGTAACTAACAACCTTATACCACTGGAGTACCGGCTATCCATGTTAGAAATTATTCTGAATCCCACATATTGGACATGTGCGTAACATTCTTCCCCACTTGAACTAGTTCTGTCCTTAGAATTGGAAACTAGGGAAGTTCTTCTTTATGCTTTCAACCCCTTGGTGATCTTCTGGGTAATGAGCGAAGTTGATTATTTTCATCATGTTGTAGTTGTTGGATTGCAACATCATCATCTTCGGATTCGCTGCTTATTGATTAGGTGGAAGGGTCGGACCGTGGATGATGATTCGTGGGAAAGAGTTGGAAGCATAAAGAAATTTTCTTGTTTCCACTTCTGAGGACAGAAGTAGTTCAAGGGGGGAAGAATGTTACGTGCATGTCTAGTATGTGAGATTCCAAATAATTCATGTACTCTAGTGTATAAGGTTATTAGTTATGCCACATCATTCCGGGCTTGGCCATTAATGTAATATAATCTTATGAGGGACCAGGTGCTTTAATTGGACCTATGGAGCTTTTGCATGGTGATTGAAAGCTTTTGTACAAGAATAGCAGGTCAAATGCTTTTGATAGCAATAGGGAGATCCTATAGGGAATATTCTTTATCTTTTGGAGAGTATAACTCTTGTAGGAACTTGCCCATCTCCTCATTGTATTTTTTGATTTCAGAAGCCAGGATCCCCTCCTCTCTTGCCACCTAGGCTTGGGGGGTGAAGTGGTTAGGGTTTTGATTAGCCATTTCTTGTTGGTTGGGTGGTTTTGCTCCATAGGTGTCCTTTTGGTTGCATGTAACAGAATCTAAGGAGATCGTAATAACTATCGTAGCTTATATCATGGGAAGGCCTCCTCCTACTAAGAAAATGAATAAAATTTGTTGATTTGTACTAGAAAAACTTTAATGCTTGTGTATAGTTGTCACAGGCTTTGGGGAAGAATTATTTTATAATTCAGTTTGCTAATACTCAAGAAGTTAGTACGGTGCTGGCTAATGGTCCTTACCTTTTTTGGGACAATCATGTCTATCTCACTTGCTACATAGACATGTTTTATATAGAAGACACCTCATAGATGGAAGTGCCAGTATGAGTTGAGCTCCTTGTCTTCCCTTGAATGTGGAATCTGCTTCGGCCGGTTAGCCTACCACTCCAGCCACACACCATGTATGAATATATTCCTAGAATGTGAGAGGGCTGAATGCCCCAATCAGACATAGTTGCTTGGTGCAAGTTCTCTCAACTTACCCTAAGCACAATGTCATGATTGCTCTTCAGGAAACCAAGTTATGGGGCTTCAATTAGCATTGTATCATTAAGAAGTTTGGAGCTGCTTACCACTATGTTGCTTCTCAGGCGCAAAGTACCCGTGGTGGTGTCTTAACTCTTGTTTCACGTGATTTGTCAAGTGCTCTCTAGTTAAATGGACCCTGCTGGTAAGTAGACACTCCTGCAACAGTGCAAATTGGGATTCACCTTTTCAATTCTTAACCTCTATGCCCCTTGTTATACCCCTGGCCGCATAGACTTTTGGGTTGCTCTTCTCTTTGTACAAGATGACCATCTCATTGTCCTTGGAGACTTCAACATGTATCTTAACCTAGGTGACTTGCCTCACTCTATCTCCCCCTCTAAGTTGGCGGCTTGGTGCTCTTTCCAACCTCTTCACTCCTCGATTGACACTTTGGAGATCCTTCAGGACTTCTCGCATCACACTTAAACCAATTGTGGTTCTAGCCCATCCTTTTGGTCTGCTTGGCTGGACCGCTTCTATATTTCTTCCTTTGGCCCTTGGTTGCATCCCCTGCATTCGAAGACTCACAACTTCACTATTCTTTCTGACCACTGACCACAGTCAGATCCTTCTGAAGTGCCATTTTTTGGAAGCCCATGTCTTCCATTTTGTCGCACCATTTGCTATGAATGCTTCTTGTTACGTCCATGTCCAGTATGTGGGATTCGAAATAATTCTTGACATGGATAGTCGGTACTCCAGTGTATAAGGTTGTTAGTTATGCATGTCATTCCGCGATTGTCCGGTAATGTAATTAATGATCTTATGAGGGCCCAGGTACTCTAATTGGACCTATAGAGATTTTGCATGGTGATTGACGACCTTTAGGACTTGAAAGACTGCTCAGAACCAAAGATAAACAATTGAGGAATCGTTCTATCTTTGAGTTCTTGATTAGGTGGAAGGGTCTGAGGATGATGATCTATTGATAGAGAAGTATATAAACTTTAGATAGCATTAATTACATAAAAATCTCACAGAAATGGAAGAACAAACTTCGATTTGTGAGAGCCGACTACTATTGAAGAAGCACTCAATTAGTCGGACTCTAATCTATGGAGAGAAGCTATGGATAGAGAATACTCATCTCTAATCAAGAACTGGACTTGGACTATTGTTTGTAGTTGATTGCAAATGGATATTTAAGATCAAATACAAAGTAGATAGAAGTATTGACTGAAGGAAAGCTCGACTTGTCCCAAGAAGATTTTCCCAGATATTGAATATCGACTACAACACACTTTTGGCTATCCTCAGATGTGTGAGTACACATGGTATAAGAGCTTGCCTAAGGATGGATGGCATCATGCTTTATGAAAATTGCTTGAAAAACAAGGTTTTGAGAGCTACTTTGGACATAGTTTTCTATCAAGTGGATTTTGAGATTGAAAGGGGTCAAAATCATGATGATTTGATCCAGCCTTAGTACTATACGGACAGAGGTGCTCAGACACCTGTGATATCACATAACTTTGAGTTGGTGGTGTTTCTTCAAGGTAGATCCAAATCTAGTGCTTGATAGCTTGTTGGAAAGCTAGTGAAGTCTAGTCTGTGTCGCAATTTGTTTCAAGTCAAATGGATGCATCTTGAAAAAGTTATTGTCATTCAAAGTAAGGTGGGTAGGGCACTCAACCGGGTTGGGCATGCTAAGATAGGCTCACAACTAGCTTAGATCATCATAAATCCATGATTCAACATTGTCAATCTTGTTTAGGGTCAATCTAGGTATGATTTTGGATGCCATAGCCACATAGTTTCATGCAAATAAAGTGTATCTGAGTTTTTTTTGGAGTGTTTTAGTGCTTTTCAAGTTCTTAGAAGAAAGTTGGTTCAAGATATTGTTGTGCTTCATCTTTGGATAGAGGCAAGGTCTAGATTGAAGGAGATTGGCATATCTTGTGACATTGGTCTCACAAATTGATTGCAAGATATCAAATTGAATTTGGTTGGACACCATTTTTTGATCTTTTTTTTAGAGAGAAACAACACTTTTGGTTGTGTTGGATCCATTACAATTCAATTTCTCAAGGGAAGATGGGTTCCATACTATTGGAGCAAGGTGAGAGATTGACCACCTCCAATTATGCCATTTCTTAGGTGAGGATGGAGTCAATTTTGGTACTCCAAGATGTGAGGATATTGTTTGAGGAGTGCTCCAAGAAGTTCAAAAGTACAAGAAGAAGACAAGGATGGTTCTACATGTCATCAATATGAATGTATCCAATCATAGTATTGAGGGAGATTAGCTCATGCACCTTGGCCAAGGAGGCTTGGGACACAATAAAATCCATTTATGAGGCCAAGAACACATCTAGATTGCTCACTCTTAGGAGTCAAATCTTTCAAAGCTACAAAACAGTGATGAGAGTGCCTCAAAATTTGTTATGAGAGTGAAAGATCTTCATAGTAATCCTTAATGGATTATGAGATGGATTTGACAACATTGTTCAATTTTATGCAATCAAGAAGGAGCTTCCAAGCTTGGAAATATAACAAGGAGTTCTCACTTCCGAGGAGTGTCGGCATGAGAACAAGATATTGAGGATCAATCAGCTTTCTTTGAAATATGGTGGAGAGGAGAAATCATTCTCCTCAAAGGACAAGCCAAGAGGAAGGGGCAAAGATCACATCAACGTTTCAAGGAGGACAAATCCAAGGAGGAGAGTGATGAGGATTCATCACATTCATCAACAAGTTGCAAATCCAATATGAAGTGCCTTTTTTGTGGTCAAAAGGGGCATTTTGCATCTAATTGTTTCAAGAAGAAAAAGTTCTTGAAGAAAGCTAATCTTACTAAAGAGAGTGAAGGTGAGGTAGAAGGGAGTTATGAGGAAGAATCTCTCGTGATGTCAATGTACTCTTCTTCTAGTTTTGAAAATGGAAATGCATGGTGGATAGCCTAGTGGAGCTAGTTCTCATAAGACTAGTTTAAGGAAATTTTTCACTCATCTTCCAGCTTACAATGGATCTGAAAAGTTCTTTTTGTGCCTAATCTCACCATGAATCTCATTAGTGCTGTTCAAATGCTTGATGATGGCTTTCAAGTTGACTTTGGAAAAGATGCTTGCTTGATTAAGAGGGATGGTGAAGTGGTAGATAACACTTGGCCGAGTAATCTGGAGGAGGTTCTCAAGATTTCGACCCAAAGTACTTCAAAGTCTGTGAAAAATCCAAAGGAGAGTGTAGTCAAGACCAAGAAGAATATGTGTAAGCATGTAAAGAAGCAGCCGAATGTAAACAAGTCCATCACAAAGGAAGATCTAAAGGATAATTCAAATTAGGATCACAATGTTGCAAAGCTATTCCAGAAAAATGTATCTGAAGAGGTGAGAGCTCCTATCAATAATAAACTGGAAAGAAATACAGCTCCAAATAAGGTAACCTTTGAGGAGAGGGATGAGGATTTACTATTGACTTTCAGATTATCTAAAGTTATTGTGGATTTAAAGCTGAAAGTCAAGAAGGTGGACTACGACATAAATGTATCTGATATTGGTTCTCTGAGACCAAACATTATATTCGAACAATTATTATCTGACAATAACTATTATCGAAAACAATTGAACTGTCTATCACAAAAAAAGAAGAAGATTTCTCTGCCTATAGTTGACCTCGGTGACTTAAGGGGACCTAATATTGATGTTACTATATCGGGCTGTCTTATTGAAAATGTACCCTTGATTCTAGATCAAGTGTCAATGTAATGGCAAAAGAAACAACTTTTGCTTGTAGCCAAGGAGAGTAGAGGACTAATGATCACTTTCCAAGTGCAAGTCAAAGTTCACATCTGTACTTTCCCAAATCTGTACTAGTCTGACTAGTGAACTTGGACTTAATACATTTTCAACTGTTCCATTCCCAAGAAAGCCTTGAGTTCTAGGTTCACTGAGTTGCATGTTAAATTTCCCAATCAAGAACTAGACTTGGACTATTGTTGAATTACCTACCAACAGAAATGTAGTTGATTGCAAATGGATATTCAAAATCAAACTCGACTTGTCGCCAGAGGATTTTCTCAGGTACGCAGTGTCAACTACACTGAGACTTTTAGTCCAGTAATTAAACATTCTTCAATCAGACTTCTATTATCATTTGCTGTTGCAACAGATTTGGAAATACATCAAATGGATGTATAGACAACATAACTTAATGGAGTTATCAAAGAAGACATTTACATGATGCAACCCAAGGTAAACAGAATCATGTATGTAAACTCCATAAAGCGCTTGATGGCTTGAAGCAATCTGCTCGACCATGGTTTCAAAAGATCAACACTTTTCTTATCGATCATGGCTACAAACCAAGCACTTCAAATTCTAATGTCTACTTCAAGTCAGTGCAAGATTCTTTTATTATTATCACTTTGTATGTGGATGACGCATTGCTTTTCAGCATCAATATCGATCTAGTAAAAGAAGCTAAGGCAATGCTATCCTCTGAATTCGACATGACCGATCTAGGCGAAGCTCAGTATTGTCTAGGTATTCAAATCCAAAGACACAGCAAATAGAAGTTGATCTATATTACTCAACAAAGATACATTCACAATGTCTTAATCAAATATAATCTGATGACTTGCAAATTAGCTCTCTCACCGATGGACCAAGGACTGAAGATGTCGAAGGACCAATGTTAGACGATCGAAGAGGAGCAGATGCGTGAGTATCCTTATCATTCGATAACAGGATCTCTTATGTACGCAATGATCTGTACCAGACCAAACACAGCTTTTGCAATCAGATCCTTAAGTCAAATGATGACTAATCTTGGTATTACACATTGGAAAGCTCTTATTAGAGTTTTGAGATACATTTGAGCTACTATGGGCTCTTGCATTTGTTATGGAACAATCAACAACGACAAAATCAATATTCTCAGTGGTTATTCAGATGCAAGTTGGGCAGGAGATATAGACACTCGTAAATCCACTTCTGTATTTATATTCTTCATCAACAATGGTCCTATTTCATGGAACAGTCGCAAGCAAACTTCGATTGCTCTATCTTCTACTGAATCAGAGCACATTGTAGCCTCTCAAGCTACAAAGGAAGCAGTATGGTTGAGAGACTTACTTTCAGATGTTAGTCTGAAACAATATGTTCCGACAACTTTATTTTGTGACAATCAAAGTGCTATTGCTTTATCAGCCAACCCTAGATTTCATTCTAGGAGTAAGCACATTGAAATTAAGTATCACTATGTCAGAAGCAAAGTTTTCGACAAAGAGGTAAACTTGCAGTACTGTCGAACGCAAGATATGACAGTGGATATTTTCATGAAAGCACTAAGCTTGGATGCACACAAAAAGTTTTGTGCAGAACTAAGTTTGAAGGTCAAAGCATTCATGGATTCAAATTAAGGAGGAGTGTCGGATTATTCTACTATTGGAGTGATTCATCTGAATAATCGATCTTTAATCTTCATCCACTTTACGATCCAGTTCTACAGTTTTTATTTGTGTTTTTACACAGTTTGCAAAAATACTCAACAGGTGGCTCCGACATATCGAACATCATCCGACGAAAGTAGAATGAGTCGACATATCGAAGAATGACAGTTATTTTCCCACTTGATATGAAGCTAAAGACTTGAACTAACTGCTTTGCAAGTAAATTTTTGGGAAGTCCTAACTGGATGGATGCCAGCACATTACGACCATTTACCAAATGCGACTACGGCCTGATTAGTTGTCCTACTAGATACTTTTTAGAGATCTGAATTGGACTGACTGAGTGTCTGTGATGGGTTTTCACACGTGTGAGGCCGCTCATCCATTTGTTAGATCATTTACTTGTTGTTCTTGTTAGTTAAGTGCATGTTTTTGATCTAGATCAAGATCTAATCAATAGAACTGTGAAAGATCAATAGAACTAGCATCCAAAACCTCTTGAGGATCAATTGAAGGTCCATTTATCGTCCTAAAATCAGTAAATTTAACATGGTATTAGAGCCAATTACAAGAGCTTTGTAACATGATCTAGATCTCTTGGCGTTTTGTGTCTAGAATCTAGAATTGAGAGGGCGAGCTAGAATCAAGTGATAGCTTTATAATTTTTGGCTCAAATTTGAATGTAGGTTGTAGGTGTACTATTCAAACATGTGAGTTGCTACTGAACCTATCTTGCAGTGCCAAAATTCAATTTGATCTAATAATTTACATAAATCACTGAAGTGAATTTATGAGAGCTTAGATCAGGTCAAGAGAAGTGATTTTTTTAGACCTAGTTGTGTTTCTTCGGAAGTGGAGAGAACTAGAGGATTCTTTGCCAATAATCATAGATCTAGTGAGTGATTTGCTAGCACCAAGGATTGATCTCATTGTACCATCATTCAAACTTTGTGTAAGAGTGATTGGGGCGAGACTAGCAGCCTGTGAAGAGCTAGAAGTCTACCTTGGATCATCCTTAAGTTAAGTCTTAATAAACGTCTAGAGTCAAGTCATTCTAAGATGGCATCTATGAGTGCATACCTTCTTGAAGCCAATGAGAGGCTCACATCTACCAACTATGCCATTTGGAAAGTGAGAATGGAGTCACTATTAGTGCTCCAAAATTTCAATGATATTGTCCTTGGTGAGGACGAGGAACCTCAAGGAGGGCAAGAGTTGGTAAGATATAAGAAAAAGGCAAGATTGGCCTTACATTGCATTAAAATGAATGTGAGCAATGACCTCTTGAAAGAGGTGGCCTCTTGCATCTTGGCCAAAGAGGCTTGGGATATATGAATCCAACAACACTTCAAGAGTCCTTATGCTTAGGAATCAAGTGTTGGGGTGCTCCCGAATAAATTAGGTGCAGAAGAAGAGACACAGCTCCAACATAGAGAACTTTACAAGATCTTTACCAAAACTACAACAAAGTATTAACTTAGATCGAATGGAGGAATGTCTTGGTAGGTGTCAGAGACAACCATGAAGGGAGCGAATAATTAGGCGTATGAGATAGCCATGCTTCGTTCGAGATTAGACATTCCGAATTGAGTGTGTGTCAATAGGGGAAAAAAATTATCAAAAAACATTCGTAGTGCAATACACATAAGAAGAATAGAGAATCTGAATTAAGCACTTGTGAATACAACCATCCGATCACAATCCTATGCCCAAGAATGGTTCACAATAATGGTGCACTGTGTGCAATGATCTTACTTAGCTAGTTATAGATTAAATTACTATCTCTATTTTCTGAACGGCTTTCACTCTCTCTAAGATCTCTGATCCTATGGAATCAGATAATTAAGACACAACGGAGTTCGCGCAAGAACTCTGTTTTACTCTTCTCCACTTGCATGTATGTTCATCACATGTTGTCTCATCATCATTTATGTGGGTTGTCGTTATGTATATATGTACATGGAGCAGTTACAATGACTGCGTGGGCAACGAGCGTGAAATAGTGCAATTACTGAAAAGTGCTAAAGTGAATTATGACGTAGTCTGCATTTGAACAGGGCAATGTGGATGACATGGATCTCGAACCGAAGACTTTGACTTCGGAGGAGAATGAAAAGGATGTAGTCGAATATTTTGAACTCGAAGAGTTCATCGTCGATCTCGCTTCTGCTTCAGTTGATTATTGCGCAGACGTTCAACTTCAGTAAGTAAGATTTGATGGGGCAAGGGAGATGGAAGAACGCGAACAGAGAAGAGAGCATGAATATTGCGGAACAGCTCTCCCGTTACAATCAGCTGCTAGATGCAAAAACAATCTAATAGAAAGTTTATGCTAAATAAAATCACAGCTTAAGTGTTCTAATTGCCCAACAAGATCTTAAAAATAAATTCATACTCACAAAACATGAGTATAGTCCACCGAAGAGATTAGAGATGGTGTGTGTGTGGTATTACTAAAAAATGGATTCAATGTAAAGTTTAGTTTTGAAATAGATTGAAATAATAATGTGATAATGCAAGTTTCTCAGGCATCAAAGACAGCCATTGTCTGATCAAAAACTAAGGAGTCGTAGACGTTCGTGTTCTGATCAGAGTGAGTAAACAAGCGCGATCAAACAACGATAAAGTGCATTCGATCACAACAAGCATTCATCTATGTTATACACAGATAGAAAAGCATGCTGTTGTTATATTACACTGAAGCACAATAAGATAGCAATAAAAACTAGAATGGTGACGTAACTGGGAGGCTCAAAATTATACGTCTCGTGGACGGAGCGTCTCAAGTAATTTGTGTTGGGATGATCTATTTATAGATTGCATCCATGTATTAACTACATTAAATGTTTGTCACCTAATTAGGCAAGCCATTGTACTTGGAAGTATATTGCTTTTGTGACAACTACATGAGTAGAGTCTTGCCCAATAGAAGTATAGAGCTCAAGGAACAAGTCCGTTGTGGGTGTGGAGCAAGGTGTTATTTAACAAAGACTTCGAAGACTTCTAGATGAGGCAACAACTCCTCCATTACACGTTAGTAGCCCAAGGTAGTATACTCCCACCACAATCAACAAAAATTGATTCATTTAAGAAATTGTAGTGGGCAAAAGTAGTTCGGGAGAGGGAGAATGTTATGTCCATGCCTAGTTAATGAGGAATTAAAATTATCCTTGACATGAGTATTTTGTCCCTCTACCTGTCGAGATTATTAGTTAAGTGTCAAAAGTTCATATGACACTATAATATTTCCTAACACATATTGACATGAAATGGACGTCAATCAAGGTGTCAGGATGAACTCTTATAGTGACATGTGGACTTGCACAATGTGTGATGGCTAATATGCATGCAAAGAGGCTATCAATTTGAACTTGAGTGAGACTAGTCAATGTGAGGGTTGCATGGACTCATGCATAGGCCTTTGTACGCTATATATAAAACTGAAACTTGCCTTCCTACAATTGAGAATCCCTTCTTTGGATTCTTATTTCTTCTCTCTCTTTAGGTATGCACATGCCATGGTTGGGGGGGTGAAGCTTATAGGTTGACTGATCTTGAACTTCCACTTGGTTGGGCGGTTTGGAACATGAGCGACAAATTTGACACAAAAATAATAGAGCAACTAATGGAACATGAAGTGCAAGAGCAACCAAGGAAGAGGACGAATAACCAAGGGTACAAGCCCATTTAACGAAATAAACAACGATGCGAGAAGAGCAACCAACGTGCAAGACCGTCCAATGGACTAAGAAGAGGTATTAAGGGCACAAGAGCCTATGGATGATGTTATGCAAGACCAAGAGCAACCACAGGAAGACCAAGAGCAAACAAAATAACAAACAAACACACTTAGCTACAAATCTTTGTCTCTCATCCTCAAGCTGCCTCTATCTCTCAACTGCAAGTTTCTCAACGATTCTCAACACTCCAAGGCTTGTAAATCATCTTTATGCATCAGTTAAGTAATTTTAGGATCTATAATCATTTGTGTTTGGTTTAAGCAATATCTTTGTTAATCGACGTAAGAAAAATACAAGCTAAAGTCTATTAAACCATGAAGATATGAGACAAGAAAATTCTAACAACTAGTGACAATTGTTCAAGATGAAACTCTACGGTCCCTTTTTATAGTGCACATTTTGCAAATTTAGCAAGGGTACATGCAATCATGACCTAATTTTAAAAGAAAAGTATAAAAAAAATGCAATATAAGGCTTGTATATTATCTATAGTGTAAGTATATACAAACAATCATTTACAAGAAACATAAATATTGGTAATACACAACATATGAACATTACTATAAACAGACATAGAAACTACATATGGAAAAGGAAAGACCATTATGCTGACAACCTCATAATATGCATTTAGTAATTATTCCTACTTAATTTTTATGTGGCTAGTTCTAAGGGAGAATTGCACAACTGTTTTTTTTTCCATGGGATGTCTTATCTACAAATCAACTAGCAACCTAGTTGAAGATCACCCATATGAATTTTGGCATGTCATCAAATATCATACTAAGCACAATGCACATACCGTTTAGATTCCATTTAGAATTCATGTGCACTTCTTTCATGTCATCATATGGCAAATGAATTATTAGGTCCCACTTGCTTTTAACTCTAAGAGTTCGTGAAGGCAAGGATCAATTTGTTGCTTTCCATGGCCATATTTGCATTTGTTTTTCCTAAAAGAAAAATGCTTAGCAAAAGATATAATAAAAAAGAGAAACATGCTAGTGAAAACACCCTTGGAATAGAACGAGTGAAAATAGAAACACAAATATGTGTAGTTTAAGGTACTAGATAAGTTTTGAGAAAAAGAAATCATAGACATCCAAATTAGGACTAGAAAATTCAACCTCATGATGAAAATCTTTGATCAAAGGAAGGATACCAACATAAATTGAAGCAAATAATTTTGTTTTGATTAATAATGTGTGCACGAACTCAAAAGTGGACCACCATTTTAGCGACTCCACTTGTGTTGCATAATTGTCATTTCATACAACTCATTGGAATAGGCTAAAATAGTTAAAAAAGACTTTTTCAATTAAAAAAGATTTAATCACAACACATAATCAAAAAACATGGTAGACACTTTTTTCAACACATGCACACCATGAGAGAGAGAGAGAGAGAGAGAGAGAGAGAGAGAGAGAGAGAGAGAGAGAGAGAGAGAGAGACACACACACACACACACACACACACACACACACACACACACACACATTTCACATAGTCTCTCTTGACAAGTCAAAGTAGCATAACAGGTTATAGCAAAGTTGTATAAAGTCTTATAGTACAAGGTACCATGAAACGAAGCAAATTTTAGAATACTCAACTGTTACCTGGCACCATCCCACAACAAAAAACTGCACGAGTAAGTATAGTGGGGAAGATAGGTGTCAAAGTTGAGCATCAATTGTTATCCATGTCTGAAACAAAATTCACTACTTAACATCAAAAATTCAGTTGAATAACATTCGTCCAATTTTCCCAATCAAATTTTTCTTACTAGCAAAATGGTTTGCCCTAAGTACGAAATTGTATCAGGGCATAAGCCATATGCGTGGTGAGGACATATCTTGAGAAGTACCCATACTCCACTTAGTAGGCAACACACCCATGTTATTTACTATTGATTCAATACGAAAAAACCAAGTTAAAATGTGTACATTTTCTTTGAAACATCATTTTAGAACGAAACCCTAATTCTATAGCGTTGAAATAAGCATAATCTTGCAATGATAATCTAATCCATTTAGCTTCCTTAGTTGTTTGAGTTATTCTAATATATTCGACTTCTTTTGATGATAGTGAAACTGATTTTTGCTTCATGCTATTCCAAGAAATAGGAGCACCTATTGAATAAAAACAACATCCAGAAGTAGACTTCTTGAAATTTGGATCGCCTCTCCAATATGCATCAACTATCCATAAAGTGTTATGGCTATAGGAGTAAATCTATCATAACATAGAGCATAGTCATTGATATTTTGTATATACTTTATAGCTTATTTGAGTGTCTTCCAATGTTGCAATCTTGGTTTTGACATGAATTAACTGAAAGTACTTATTGTATAAGTCATATCAGCTCAAGACCATGTCATACATTAAAGAGCCAATTGATGAAATAAGGACACATTGTCAAATCAAATTCCTCAAATTTGTCCTTGAAAAGCTTAAGGCCAGGAAGGCCAGGATTCAATAGAGAATCAATGGGATTGCAATCTACCATTTGATCTTTTTCAAGTACATTGAACAAAAACCTTTTCTAGTTGAAGAGATCTTTTTATTTTATCTATCTCTTGACTTGTATGTCGACCAAATAGTAGACTTCTCCAAGATCACACGTCAAATTCTTGATAAAGGTTTGAGTTTTTATAGCAAAAATATTCTATCATTGCTGAATGATAGAGTGTTATTTACATAGTGTTATAATCACTAATCTTGGATGAAAATATTGAATGTCGACATTGTAATCTGCACTATTTGGTTAAATCAAATAAGTGTTGATCCTTTCATCCCAAGTCCTAGGTTGCTTGCTTTGGTCCACAGAGACCCATGTGCAATTTGCATATGCTCTACTCTTGGCATTTGTTCTCAAAACCTTCAAGTTGAGTAGTATTTGCCAATTTTGCAATCCAAAGCAACCATTGTCTTTTGTGATAATCTTAGCTATATCTCTCTCAGTCTCAACTGTAGATTTCGTTCTAAAACTAAACATATTGATATCTAATTCCATTTTGTGACAGAAAAAGTGATTGCGTCTCAATTTAGAGATGAAAACTTGAAAACTACAATACAAACAAAACTCGACTCTGAGGGACGCATACCTTTTTTCCCATTTCACTTACGTAAAGATTTCTCATCACTTGAATAGGTATAAAAAATCTATCTGGATTATATTGAGGAGTATCCCTAAACTATGGTAACTTTACTTAAGCCTGTGACTGTAGTAAAAAAGGTTCTTAATAGAAATTACTGCAAGTTATGCTGCAGCTGCTTCTGAGGCAATGATAACCATTGAATGGCAATGTACAGTAAAAGTAATCTTTCGTGTGGCCTTCCACATGTTCAGGTACACTGTAACTCCCCTTGTTTTTGAAGAAACAAAAGAAATTTATCACATCACAATTCCAATCATATATATAGCTACAGGAGGATAACTCAATGGTTGAAAAGAAAATCTCAGTCCAGAATACTGTAAGGGCAATGTCATCAGCAACAAAACCTATCAACAGAGGTATTCAGCAAAAGAAATTCACAACAATGTCAACTGGCATCTCTCTACAGCGTGGTGCAAAGACAAACAATAACAGCACGATAATTGTAGTGAACTCCTGACACTGTTTCCATAAAGCAGATTGGAGACATTCAGCATCACCCGGGGGGTTGGTATAAGACGGGTCAGGAAAGACCCTGATCATGAACAAGGCACAACTTTCTGAAAGATTTATATTTGTTACGATCAATTGATATTGAAACACAAGCACAATAAAATTTGAGATTTCCCCATAGTTATCAGTGCTCATATGCTTATATAAACAACAAAAATTCAACATCTAATTTTTGATGGATAATCTCTAAAATATCTCTGTTTTCATTTCCCAAATCTACAAAATAGCATGCCAGAGTAGAGAGCACTCAACAAACCCAATCTAATCAAACCCAATCTAATCACCTAAGAAAACACAATTTTTAACGGCTTAGAGACAGTTTATTAAATGACATGAAATAGACCAGATTAACACTGTATGAAGATCACAGCTGTGCACATTGACCAGCAAGTTGAAAAATGTTTTGGAGTGATGTACTTCTGAAACATGCTTCTAGAAGTCTGCTTCCCTAAATAAGACCACTGGTCTTTGAAAGCTCCGAACAAAAAACAGCTATCTAAAGTCAAAATCTTCCAGAAATTTGTAAACCTTTGATATTTCTGTTGAGTATTAAATAGAAAAAATGATGCTTCACTTTACAGTCAGGAAACCAACTTACATAGTTAACTTCATATTGTTCTAATTTCATATGGCACAGAAATAAGTGCTCTTTAGTGATGCGACACCAACTCTTGGGATACTTGAGAACCTGTGGCGTTTCGTTTGATCCCTAGCGCATGCTTCCTCCTCGTAACACATCAATCATGTTATATAACTTTTTATCAGCTTTTTCAGCAACCTGCATAGTCAAGGCACGTGAAGCTGAAAACAGCATAAATGACATATGTTTGCTAACTCCATCGCAGTATTGATTTAAATAATCTCACACAAAAGATTATTGAACTGAACACTATCTACCTAAGAGATGTTGCAGCATAAATTCACATGCTGTAAATATTTCAGGAAAGGGATGTGTCTGTGATGTGAATTTCATGAGCCATATGCCAAAAACAAGCATCCAGTGACAGCAAGTGCAAATTCATATGTTCCTGAATCTTGAAGTCACTTCCATTCATTTTTTAAGGGCATAAAAGTGATTTGCCTCTTGGAAGTACAGGATAGCCACTAGAACCAAGACACTAACTGCCTGCATCAGAGCAGAAGCCTATCGTACAACTTACATTCAGTAGCAATAACAGCAATTGTGTAAAAAACAAGGGGTTAAATGTACACCTTATACCAAGGAAAGTCAGCTACATGCCATTTATCATAGACACTTACTTGGCACTGGCCAGTTATTTAGGCAAACACAAATAGCTGTCATCAAAATTGTAAGCAATGAGGCATAGAGCCCCACATTTGACACCTAGCATCTATTAAATGTTTATGGACATTCTAACTCTTGGTATCTGGGTGCAGAGCTTAGTCTTTAGTTCAGCCTAGTTTGGCTAGCACAGATTAGCATTCCATGCAGCTTAAATTGCTAGTGTTCTCCAATTGATTCAGCTATACATTTGCAGATTTCTCTATACCTATGTTATGTGCATAGTTGTGTCGAACCGCCGGTTCGAATCGGCCCGGTTCAAACCATTTTTTTGGTTCGAACCGGAAGAACAAAAAGAAGGTTAGATCCGTTTTTCTTGGCATTTTATGCCAAAAAAAACGGTTCGAACCATTTTTTTGGCATTTTCCAAAGGACTATCTTTCATCATGCCAAAAAGAACAGTTCCAACCATTTTTTTGCATTTTCCAAAGGACTATCTTTCTAGTTATGCCAAAAAAACGGTTCGATTTTTTCAAGGACTATCTTTCTAGTCATGTATGGAAGTATCTACTAGCTAATGTCACTGATGACATCCGATAGATCATAGCTAGGCAACAGATGGATCAAGAACCCTAAATCACAGGTGACATGTATTGTTAGGTAACAAGACTCGGGAGTTGGAACTTGGAAGTTTGAAGTTCCATGTCAAAATTCGAATTTCACTATCGTCTAATCACGAATTTGGAATTATAATCTACATGTTACCCATTAACACTAAGAAAGCACTTGTTTTTGACATAATCAAAGGGTAGAAATTAAGGAAGGGGGGGGGAGAATAACTCAAACCGATTCACCGGTTCGAACCTGAAGAAGCCGATTCAAATCCGATTCAAACACAATTCGGAAAGGCGATTCGAAAGCTACCATAAAACCTTGGTTATGTGATATTGAATCGCCAATAACTTGGCATTACAGCACAGTTCCTGTGCTGGGGAGAGACTATTTTGCCTGCTCCTACAGCTCTATCCATCATTTCCTGATAAGAACGATCAATCCATCTCCTGCTATCCATCACCTCATCGTGTGCTGTCTAAATCACTCCATCAGTTCCTTGCACAGAGTCATAGCTTTTGGCCATGCTGTTCATCATTGCTCCTGGGGGACGAGTCATACTTTTCTTCATCGGCTTGGTAGCAGGAATCAGCCAAAACTCATGCATGTCTACAGCATCATTTCTTCACTCTTGAATTTGCATACAAGCAGGCGATCATCACTTATTTATTGTCTGTAACTCCATTCATTGCAGATCTGGCTGATTCTTTTCACCTGCAGCTCCAACTCACCTGTTATTCACCTCCAATAGCTCAATCATTCCATCAAAAAGGAGAATCCAGAGTCAAATTTATTTTTCTTGCAAACTCATCAGCAGGAAATATCAACAATCAAGGCAGTAGCTTGTTGTAAAATCAACAACTCATATCTACAGTTGCGTCCAAAACTCCTACAGCCACAAAAGTCTATCGGCCCATCTACAAGTGTTTTCCAGCTGTTCCCTTGCTCAAGGGCAGTGCTCTCTTGGCCCTCGTACTGTTGGTTTCCAGACATCACTTCGCAGAAAGTGCTCTATCGATTTACTTGAGGCGATTCCACCAACTCTGTGAATCCACTATGAACACTCGTACATTTGCCTTCATCATTATTGGTTTATCATCATTTGGAGAACTCTATGATTTTGGTCTTTGACCACCATTTCTTCTAGATTTCTGGATCTTTGCTGAAAATTCATACAGAGAGAGAGAGAGAGAGAGAGAGAGAGAGAGAGAGAGAGAGAGAGAATGTAGGCTGTCATGGATAAAAGACGATTCCTGACTGTTGATTGGGCCATGTGTGCCCTAAGTCTTCAATGACAGGCAGATGAAGGGTGCAGCTGAGGGTGACCGGCACTTTTCTGGAATTTCCAGAAAAAGAGTAGAGAGAGAAATCTAGACGTTTCGTAGAGAGAGAAAATGATATATATATGCGTGGAAAAAGAGAGCGCATAGGAGCCAGCGTGATCAGGGTGAGGGAGAGGCATTTTCAAAAAAAATAAGGGCTTTTTTAGGGTTACACTTTTTTTAGGGTTTTAGAATGAGAAATAGCCATAATGTGAGGTGTTGGAGAGAGAGAGAGAGAGAGAGAGAGAGAGAGAGAGAGAGAGAGAGAGAGAGAGAGAGAAAGAGAGAAAGCTTTATTAACGTCTTTTGGGCACCCATGGGTGCATAAGACCAAAAAGAAAATATGTACAAGCAACAGCGGGAGCATCATCCATAGGAGGACATGGCCGTAAAACGCCATAAACTAGCCACAAATGAAAGCAGAACAAAGTAGAAGTGAAATAAGCCTACAACCCGGGCCAGATATATCACAAAGCTATCTGAATACAACCCAAAGCACACCAAAGTAGGCTCCAAATTACCCACTTTATTGATTTCTCTTCAAACTACATGGCAAACTATCCCACATAAACACATAAGACTGCCGCTAAGTCTCCTCCCAGCCACTTGCTGCATAGATTATGATGAGGAATGCCTCCCTTTAGGCTCACTTATACACAATCCTCAAGCACCCACTTAACCTTGACCCTTTCCTAACGACGACACATGGCGAACCCCCATGCACAATCGACACTTGCCACTTGGCAGTACCCTGACACATTGGCAAGCGAGTAGGAGGACTGTTCGACCCGTGTCACTCGTGCACTGGACCCAGTGTCCCAATGAGCATATGACACGTGTCCCGTTGACCGGTCAACTCTCCTACTTTTTAGGAGGTCAGTCCAGCAGCCTCTAAATTAAGACCCAATACCCCACCTTAGTTTATAAGCAACATCATTAAGCTTTTTAATTATTTTCCAGGGTCCACAATAACGCGGAGATAACTTGTAACACTTCCCTGTCTTAAGAGAAGTTGAATCCTTTGGAATCAAGAGAAACACCATGTCCCGAGATCAGCAAATGTCTTTGCGCAATCCATTGCCTGTTTCACATTTTTCTTGGTTAACTCAAGCATCTGTACCATGTGAGTTAGAAAGTCAACAACACTAGGCACTCTATGAGGTACCCCTACCGTAATTGGACTAGCTGGCCTAAAACCATAATTCAATTCAAAAAGACTCATCTTAGTTGAAGCATTCTTTTTATCATTATAAGCAAACTCCAACAATGGCAAATGTCTCTCCCATTGCATTTGCTTAACACTTTCGTAAGCCCTAAGCATGTCCTCCATGGTTTGGTTAACTCTCTCGGTTTGACCATCCGTTTCGGGTGATCAGTTATACTCATTCTCAATTGCACCTCAAGCTTATCCATTACGATAGTCCAAAAATGACCCGTAAAGCGTGGATCTCTATCAGACACTATGGATGATGTTAACCCATGAAGTTTGAACACATGCTATATAAATAGATCAGCTACCCCAGGTGCATCAATCTTAACATGGGTTGGAATGAAATGAGCCATTTTTTGTGAGTCTGTCAAGCACAACCATTATGGTATCATGTTGAAGCTGCGTACGAGGCGAGTGTGTAATAAAGTCCATCGATACAATCTTATACCGAATTTCCATCTGAAATTCTTGCATAAGTTCAGACCATCTCGCCTATCGGCCTCTGAGATCGGGCTGTTTGCAGAAATACCTCAATGTATCATGATCAGTGTACACATAAAACTCGGATCCGTACAAATAATGCCTCCACACCTTTAACGCATGGATTATGGCAAACAACTCTTTCTCATGAGTTGGGCAATTCTGTTGTGCCGAGGTGAGCTTCTTGCTCTCGAAGGCTACAAGCCTTCCCTCCTGCATCAGCACTGCCCCCCAAAACAATGTCACTCGCATCCGTATCAAGGATATAGGGTTTTAGAGGGTCAACAACTTGTTCTTTTGATTCAAAGGGGCTGCGATACAAGAGTAATTCTTAACATATTTTCTAAAACACCACCAATCCTAGAAAAGGCTTCAATGTTGTCAAATCAGTTGGCACAGGCCACACAACGACTTTTTAGGATCCGGTCTTACTTCATCAACAGTCACAATATGACCTAGATACTCAATTTCCTTCTTAAAAAGTTCGCTCTTTTTGGCATTAGCAAACAATTTGTTTTCCCTCAAGGTAGACAACACAGTCCTAAGGTGGGTCACACGCTTGGCCTCACCTGCCACTATAAGTCAAAATATCATCAATAAAGTTTACAACAAACTTACCCATATACGGTTTGAGTACATCTTTCATCAACATCATGAATGTAGCTGGGGCGCTAGTCAAACCAAAGGGCATCACAAGATACTCATAATGACCAAACCGAGTTCGAGAGGCAGTTTTATGAACTCTAACCTGATGATACGCACTCTTCAAGTCAATCTTACTACATACAGTGGCACCATGAAGAGCATCAAGCAAATCATCAATACGTGGCATAGGATATCGATGCTTAATAGTAATCTTATTAAGGCCTCGATAATCCACACACATATGCCAAGATTCGTCCTTCTTTTTTACTAGAATGATCGGCGAGGCAAAAGGTGAGAAGCTAGGCCTAATCTGCCCATGTGCAAGATAGTCCTCTAGCATCTTCCTCACCTCCTCTTCCTCTCTCAAACTCATTCTATAAGGTGGTCTATTTATAGGACAGGATCCGGAATAAGCTCAATCTTATGTTCACCATGTCTATGAGGCGGTAATACCAATGCCCACAACCCGGGCCAAGCAGAGAATATGTACATATCAGCAAAAGTAAGTGTGAAGTGTCCGCTGAGTGGAGTGTACAGTGGGCCCTGATGGAGGCAAGTGGCGACTACTCTGGGCTTTTTCCACGATGGCACAGGGATAGGAATCTCATCGTCGGAGTCATTAGCATGTGCTCGAGTCCGAAAGAAGCCAGTAAGAAGTAGCTGTTGGGAGTCTAACTCCATGTGATCCGGTACAGGCAGATGAGACTGACGAAGAGTAGGCATCTCACGAACAAGAAGCCCCAAGCAAAGAGCATTAGGATAGGAGACAAAACTGTGAAGTGTATGTGGGCCATCGCGAAAGAGACAATGATACCTACCTCCCTCATATCTCATAATACAACGGACATCTGAGGAGGAAATGGGCTTCATCTTCCACCTCCTGCAACGAGCACAAGCGACATAGGCGATGCTCCCATGGAATATTCCACGACCGGTCTCAATAGCAAGCTGATGAGAGGAAATGCGCAACTGCTCGAGATGATAGTGCAGGCCATGTGATACGGGTTGTGAGAGATAGAGTGGCAACAATGGCAAACCAGAAGGATCCAGAGAGAGGAAGTGTGTCTGGTAATTGCTCAGTTGAATGTGGGAAGGTGGGAGGGAGCTCCAAGTCTACTGTATATATCGACGGAATAAATAGCCTCGGATATATGAATGCGTACCACGAGGAAGATCCATGATAGAGCTGCCCAGATGTCGTAAGAGATCATACGCCTGTTGGTACCAGCAGAGCTGAATCTGCTGAAGAAAAAGAAAACGAGTAGCAAACTTAGCACATAGGATACCATGAGGGGTGGTAGTCTTGGCACATATCATACGAGTTATGGACTCGGCTCATTATATTCGCCACGTCCATTTACATTTACTTTACTTTATGCATAAGTAGGCCTTGGGCCCTTATTTTTATTCATTATTGACACTTAGACTATATGGTTGGCCTTGGGCCTTATTATTCATTATTTGGACATTTGGACATATTACTGGAGAGTGGGGGTCTTCTTGGAGGGCGCACTATTATCCCTCCCAGTATCACTGGAAGCTTCCTTTTAGGGTTTCCTGTAGGCTATAAGTGGGGAATCAGTGTCATTTGTTACTCAGCTGATGATATTGATCCCTCTCTTTAGTCTCCTTAATCTTTCTTTCCTGCTTTCTAGGGTTAAGTCTTGCTTATGTGATGCTTTCATAGCTTAGCTCCAGATCAATTGTGGCTTCATTCGTAACTTGGTATCAGAGTACTTTCCTTTGCACCACTATTTCAGATTTAGTACAGGCTGTCCAGCGCCCTACTAACCCATCACTTTCGTCAATTTTTTTATCAGATTTCCATTGTTTTTCCAGATTTGGTAGAGGCTGGCCAGCGCCCTACTACCTTGTCACTTTCGTAGATTTTCTCCACCGATTTGCTGCCCATTTTGCTGATTGATTGGAGGCTGTCCAACGCCCTACTTCATCACCATTTTCAGCAGTTTTCTCCATTTTTTTCAGGTTACATGTGGATTTTGGTAGCTGCTGCCCAATGCCCTACTACCTTGCTATCTTTGATGGATTTCTCCACCGATTTGCTATCCATTTTGCTGATTGTTTGGAGGCTGTCCAGTGCCCTACTTCATCACCATTTTCAGCGGTGTTTCCATCATTTTGTAGGACATTTGTGGATCTTACTAGCTGCTCCCCAGCATCCAATTTCACTCTCTCTCTTTCTCTCTCTCTCTCTCTCTCTCTCTCTCTCTCTCTCTCTCTCTCTCTCTCTCTCTCTCTCTCTCTCTCTCTCCACTTGTTTTGCAGATTATCACTATCGTTTGGAGGAGGACTGGCGCCCTATTGCTGCCCACCTACTGCCCATTTTCCAGCCCACCCTGGTCCCTCACCTACTTCCAGTACCTTACTTTACTTTCCTTTTGCTGTCCACAACTCAACCTATTTGTACTCTTTCCCAACCCACCCCTTTTTGCATTGTCTCCACCTTTCTACTGATTTTCGCCTCGTTCTTCGCCTAGATACGGTTATGACCGGCTTTGCCACTATGCAGTCACAGATTGATTCTTTACAGCCCCATGGTCCTGGTAAAGCTCCTGTTTATCCTTCATTTGGGACTCCCCCTCCATTTCATGTTCTTCTGCTAGTCAGCCTGGTGGTGGACAATTCCTTCCACCTACCCCACCTCCTGGTTTCTTTCCACGTCCCCCAGTTCCTAAGCCATTTGCTCGAGATTTTCGTGATAGGATACAACTTGCTACCTATTCCGGTTCCTCTGACGGGAACTTATTAGAGAATTGGTTTGCTAAGCTTGACACATATTTTCAGATTTACCTAGAGACTGATCCACAGAAGATCCAGTTGGCTCAGTTTATAGAGCTTTCTTATCTTTTTACAGGTCTACAGCCCACTGAACTTATTTCTCGTTACATTGCTAGCGATACACATGCCTGAGCTCGTCATTGTATCCCATAGTGAGTCAGAGTCACATATATAAGTTCCTACTGATGCTGATTCACATATACAAGTTGCAACTGATATGGTCCTTGATACTGATATAGCATGCTATGATACTATTGCTGATGCCATTGCATGCTTTGATGGTGCAACCGATGTTGTTGCATGCTATGATATTGTTCCATGCTTTGATACTGATATAGTATGCCTTGCTACTACTGTCGATGCTGTTACATGCTTTGATATTGTTGTTGAGTACTTTGATGCTACTCATGTTCCTGAGCGCCATGCTATAGATGTTGTCGCCTATGCTCCTTATTTCAATATTATTCATGGGTCTATGGTTGCTCTTTCAGATGCTTTGCCTCCTCCTCCCGTAGATCTCCATATGGCATATGGTTATACATTTCATGATGGTCCTATTGTATACTCACTAGCTTATTTTGCTGATAGCCGTCTAGATGAGTATGCAGTTCTTCTAGATGCATATTTAGGCCAAAACTTATCAGTTGATGCTTCTGTTATTATGCCTATGTATGTTGTTCCATTTGTGGATCATATTATTCTAGATGCGGGGCGAGAGTATATTGCTTTAGTGGATACAGGCAGTACACATTCATTTATTAGCAGTTACATTTCCACCAGGATTCGTGCTACACCTGTTCGTGCTTCCCAGCCTCTCAGAGTTGAGGTTGCTAGTTCCCATTCTTTTCTCAGTTCTCAAATGTTTTAGGGCTTGGATTATCGCATTGGTGATTTTTCTGGTCAAGCAGATTTCAACATCATTCCTCTGGAGCGCTATGACATTATTTTTGGTGCAGATTGGTTCTCTTCTGTTAGAGCCCAGTTACGGCTCTACCATGATCTCGGCATGGCAAGGATTGGTGACCGACGAGGACATCTGTCCTAGGGACCGATGTGTCACGAGCAGTGATCCAGCGTGGCCGCCTGACAAGCTATCAAAGATGCGGTGTGTCTTGACCGTCGGGACCCTAGCTGTCAGTGACGAGTTGCTAGCCGACAAGTAGTCAGGGTGACCAAGAGGGTCACAGGTCTTTGGCGGGGCATGGGGGTGGTACCCTATGAGTCACTCAGTATTCACAGGTCACAGGGGTCATGCATGCCAAGTGGGCTAATCACCCACCGGTGGATGCCATGTGCCAGTTGACGAGAATAGCAGGTAGGACTCAAAGAGGGGGTGCCTATGGTAGGAAGGTTCATTCTACACACCGGCCTTCTAGGATTCACGAGCTTGGAGAGACTTGCTTGTGACAATTGGTATCAGAGTCTCGTTCTAGAGAGATAACAGCTCGTTCTAGAGAGGGAAAGTGGAGAAAACATCAATTTTCTTAGTTTTTTTTTGAGGGATTGCAAAAGGAGAAGTGGGGGAATTGATGCCTTGGATCGTTGGTGAAAAAGGAGCTTTTGCCTCGATTTGAGCCAAAAAAACAGGGATTTACAGATCTGAAAAAGAATAGAACATGAAAAGATGCATTTTGTAGAAAACTTAAAAATGGCCATAACTTTCTCTACGCTTATCGGATTGCTATGAGATTTCGGCAGGTGCTTGGGGTTGCTGGACTGCTGCTAGGGAGGCTGAAAATCTGAGAAAAGATTCCGAAATCGCCGCTTCTGCCCAAAAAAACAAATTTGGATGTTTTTTTAGAGGTTTTGGAGTTGAACCGTCATAACTTCTCTGTCGTATGTCCGTTTGACCTGAGATTTGGCACGGGAATCCTTACAGGAGGGCGACCTACTACAGTAGTACCTTCAGCCTGTTTGCAGACCTGAGCGCCCGTAACTTCGCTTTGATTTGGTGCTGTTTCTTCACCTATTTTCTCAAAAAAATCGACAAAACTTCAAATTTTTCCGGCAACCTCTTCATCGGCCATCCATACTATGTCTTTGGGAACCAGGGAGTGATCTATCTTTGCTAATTTATTTTAATTTCCGTTTTCCCTTTTCATAAGAAAAATCATTTTTTTTGTTTTTTTTGGTGTACATTCAGAAGAAGTGTTTTTTCTGTGCCCTTTTTGTTCATTATGGACGATGATAGAGTTGATATTCCGCTTAGCCCTCCTGTTGCCCTCCAATCACCACCACCCAGCCCTGTGCTTAGCCCTGACCGTAATCTGCCTATAGTGATTCCCTGTTCGCGCCTGCTGGTACTTCCCCTTCTGTGCAAGCTCGCATGGATAGTGTGGAAAAGACCGTGCGAGCGATGATGGTAGTTGGTGGTTATGTGTCTTCCTCGCAGTATGCTCCGCCTTATCCATCTTCTGTTGTTCGTCCTCTGTTACCACCCTACCCAAAAGACAAAGATATTAAACCTACTCATTTCGCAGGAAACACTCCCCAACGCAATACTGATATCGTAGATCAGTGGTTGCATAAGTGGGAGGAATACTTTGATTTGAAGCAGTCCCCAACTGATGAGGGTTGGCGGGTCTGCAAAGCTGCTTACCATTTCACTGATTTTGCTGATAGGTGGTGGCGCAAGTTGTTGAAGTCTACTAATCAGGCTCCCTCCACCTGGCTTGAGTTTAAGCGAGCTTTCAGAGCTTAGTTTATTCCTCCACATGAGCATGTGCGTGTGACGGATGCTAGGTTTTTGCATCATCAGAGGCAGTATGGTGTAGGAATATGTCGATAAGTATTGTGAGACGCTTATCAAGATCCCAGAAGAGATTCCTGAGTGGCTAGTAGTCCACAAGTTCATATTTGGCCTTCGTGAAGAGTTGCATACAGGTAACAAGAGGACCCTCAACAGAAGGTCTCTCCCCCTTTAAGACATGAGACATACCCTCATGCCCAAACTTATACACATGTGACTTAAAATCTATAAAAAACATAATCCGTCTTTCTTGGCCTTTTCCTTTTGCTCAGGACTAAGGGGAGACTTGTCGTAAGCACGACGATCCATAGGAGATCCCACCTTGCGCTTCAAAGTCTGCTACATCTGGATAGGATCCTTCTGCGAAAAGCCTTTCGGACCAGCTTGGCCAGACTTTCGCGAACTCTTCTTCTAAGGCCAGCTTGGCGCTCCAAATTCAGCCTTGGTGCGCAACCACGTTCATGATGCTCATGAACGATGTCTTGCAAGACTATATGGGCAAGTTTGTCGTCAATTTTATTGACGATATATTAGTTTGTAGTAAAACGGTTGAGGAGCATGAGATTGATCTCAAGACCGTTTTTGGCAAGTTACAAGCTTCTGGCTGAGGCCTGCCGATATATGCCAATTATAATCTTTCTTAGGCTTTTGTAAATTCTACCGCGGTTTGTTAGGAATTATTCCTGGATAGCTGCTCCTCTAACGGACCAGTTACGAAAAAACAACATTGTGGTTCGATGGGATGCTGAAGCTCTAGTGAGCTTTTAAGAAGGCATTATTTCTGGCCACGATTGTAGCGGGATGTAAGAGAGTACGTCCAGCGTTGCACAACTTGTCAAGTGAACAAGGCCGAGAGAGTAAGTCCTCCGGGCTTGCTACATCCACTTGAGATACCTACAGGAAGGTGGGAAAGCATCTCTATGGATTTTATTGTTGGGCTACCCAAGACCCAGAAGAGATTCAATTCTGTTATGGTAGTGGTAGACAAGTTTTCCAAGATGGCTCATTTCATCGCAACGACCGAGAAGGTCACAGCTCCGCAAGTTGCTGAGTTTATTGAGAATATTGTCAGGTTACATGGCCTTCCGAAGTCCATTGTTTCTGACAGGGATCCCAAGTTTACGGGAAATTTCTGGATTGAGGTGTTCGCCAAGCTGGGAACACAGTTGCGGATGAGTAGCTCTGAGCATCCTTAGATGGATGGTCAAATAGTTGCCGCTATTGGAGTTCGCGTACAATGATAAGAGACATGCGTCCACTGGATTGAGTCCATTTGAGCTCAATTACGGTTTCAGGCCACTTAGTCCTGCAATCATAGGGATTCCGCATAGGGTACCTAGTGCTGTAGAGTTTTTGGCTCAGATGCAGTAGAAGCTAAAGATGGCATGAGATAACTTGTCCAAGGGTGTAGCTACGGCAGAGAGTTATACTCGTGAGAACCGTTCCTATCAGGAATTTGAGAATGGAGATGGGTGTATTTACTAGTCCCTTCGAAGTCGAAGGTGCTACGCACAGGAAAGTGCGCCAAGTTATCTCTTAGGTGTTGTGGACCATGGTTGATTATTAAGAAGGTGAGCCAAGTAGCTCATAAGCTACAACTACCTGTGTGATGCAAGGTGAATCCAGTATTCCATGTTAGCAAACTGAAGAAATGTTTGCAAGCGATAGCCTGGTGGAAGGTCTAGTGTCTCTAGAGGAGAAAGACACCACATGTTATGGGCTAGAAAGAGTCCTAGATCGGAGGGAGCGACGCTTGCGTAATCGCCTCCTTCAAGAGTATCTAGTAACTTGGAAAGGGCATCCGTTGTCCGATGCTACCTGGGAGATGTGACAGGCGTTGCAGAAGTCTTACCTAGAGTTTGTCATCGAGGACCGATGACTTGCCAGAGGAGGGAAGGATTGTTAGAGCCCAGTTACGGCTCTACCATGATCTCGACATGGCCGGTTACTAGAGGGCATGAGGCCTAGTATTGGCAAGGGTCGGTGACCGACGAGGACATCTATTCCAAGTAGGGACCAATGCGTCACGAGCACTGATCCGGTGTGGCCGCCTGACAAGCTATCAGAGATGCGATGTGTCTTGACCGTCGGGACCCTAGCTGTCAGTGACGATTTGCTAGCCGACAAGTAGTCGGGGTGACCAAGAGGGTCACAGGTCTTTGGCGGGGCATGGGGGTGGTACCCTATGAGTCACTCAGTATTCACAGGTCACAGGGGTCATGCATGCCAAGTGGGCTGATCACCCACAGGTGGATGCCATGTGCTAGTTGACGGGAATAGCAGGTAGGACTCAAAGAGGGGGTGCCTATGGTAGGGAGATTCATTCTACACACCGGCCTTCTAGGATTCACGAGCTTGGAGAGACTTGCTTGTGACATCTTCACTTGGTACTGCAGACACTTTCCTTTACTCATACTGGCCAACATCATTCACTTGCTGGTATTGATTCCCAAGGTGACTATCAGTTGATTACCGGGAAGCAGTTTATGCGTAGCCTGCCAAAGGCTCAGGGTGCAGCTCTTCTTTCCATTTAGAGTACATCAGTTGCTGCTTCACTTTCACCATTCGAGGGTCCTCTTCCTCAAGTTGATGCTGCTCCGGATTTACAGGTTGTTGCTGCGTGCCTTGCGCCTATAGGCCTTGATTCACAGATATCGTATTCAGTGGTCATTTTTGGTTTCATTGATATTGAGGCCGTATACCTTGGTAGTATTTCTACTATTGCTTCTATGCATACCTCAAATAGTCCTCCTAGTTCAGTGGTTCATGCAGTATCTTCTCCATTGGTCTCTATATCTCCATCTCTTGAGTCCGTTATGGCCGATGTTCCTGCTGATTTCTTTGGGGTACTTCACGGGTCCATGGTTGATGGTTTCCTTGCTCTTGGTGATCAGGTTGTATCTTCTTTCGCTCTACTCCATGGATCTCTGCTTGAGGTTTGTGATCTGCCTCATGATATTTCTACGGTTCCTTACATGATTCATGCGCCTTTGGCCCTTACCGTTACACATTTTCCATCCGAGGATATTTGCCAAATGGTCACTACATATAGGTTTGCTACAGTCAATGCCAATGGTATACACTTTTGGGGTTTTTATGCATTAGAGGTTTTTCATGCGACTGATTCCTTTTTACCTCTTGATATTTGGCATTCCTGGTTATTACGTATCGCTTGGATTTCATTTGGACTTGTTGCTCATACTACTGTTTCATTTTCAGCTGTGGATATATGGCATTCCTGGTTATTACGTATCGCTTGGTTTTTATTTGGACCTGTTGATTGGTGCTGGTTTTTCCATATTATTGCTCGCCTATGGTGCAGATATCTCTATGATTATGCATGTGGCTGTCTATCTGTTCCTTGGATTGTTGCTCATTGTCAGGCTTGGCATATCCTGATGGCTTGGGGAATTGCCTCCGTTCCAGCTACTGTTTGTCCGGGTGATCTTCAGGTTCCGAGTCATTTCGTGTTGTTCCATATCGCTTGGTCTCCGATGCTGAGTTGCCAGTTTGTTCTGGTGTTCCAGACCATCAGAGTACCTTGAGAGAGTTCCTTCTCCTCTCTTGGATAGTTTTTGGGAATGTTGCCGCCATATACTTCAGTGTTGCTCATATGTGCTTTGATACTCATTCCCAGCTACACGTGGACTACTGATGCTGCGGATCCTGTTCCTCGTTCCAGTGCATTTCTGTTTCCTGGCATATCGCTTGCTTTTCCATGCTATTACAGCGTGCCTATCATCCTGCTTATGTTCCTACCCCTTGGTGCTGGTCTTCTGATGTTGCTATCTTTTCTTGGGGCACCTATATCACTGAGTTCGCACATATGGTTGATGGTTATGTGTATGATGCAGCTATTTGTGATGAGTGTCCATCTCTTTTCCAGCTTCCTTATTGGCTTCCCGTTGCTGATGCAGTTCTACCTTCTCGGCCTTTTTGGATACCTTGGTATGATGTCCCTATCTTTTGGGCTGATCCTCTACTATCTTGGGCATTACAGATACCTTGGCATTCCTGGTTGCTGCTTGATCTTCTTCTGATTCCTTGGCATTCCTGGTTGTTCCATATTGCTTGGTTTTAGATGACGTGGCTTAGACTATATGGTTGGCCTTGGGCCTTATTATTCATTATTTGAACATTTAGACATATTACTGGAGAGTGGGGGCCTTCTTGGAGGGCGCACTATTATCCCTCCCAGTTGGGCCCTAACCACTAGAAACTTCCTTTTAGGGCTTCCTCTAGGCTATAAGTAGGGAATCTGTGTCATTTGTTACTCAGCTGATGATATTGATCTCTCTCTTTAGTCTCCTTAATCTCTCTTTCCTGCTTTCTAGGGTTAAGTCTTGCATATGTGATGCTTTCATAGCTTAGCTCTAGATCAATTGTGGCTTCATTCGTAACTATACTACCCAACATAGTGGCTTGAATGCGGGAAATGCATGCCCAGTCACGAAGAGAAAGCCCTGGCAACCAGATCTTGGAGGCATATATCACTGCTGGAACCAACCGTGTGTGAAACAACTGGCATCTAGTAGCGGGATCAAAAATATGATTCACTCTACAACCACACTCGAACTAGACCAATGTTGAAAGACCCGAGGAAATGTGCGCAAATGCAACCTGGCGGAAACCAAGCACATAGTAAACAAGACCATCAACGACAGAGCGGTTGAAACAGCGGGCCAGGAAAGGACAGGCGAGTTGGGCAACTGACTTGAGGAGCTCAGCTGAAAGGAGATCAATGTCAAATGTACGATTGTTCTTGAGTTTGCAGATGGTGGCTTCAACCATGTCAGGAGCAAAGAGGTCACAGTGGTAGGACGAGAAGAAAGAGAGATGGAAGAGTGAGCAGTTGTTGGTTGGTTGCATAGTCGACCCAGGATTAAAGAGGGATGGGTGCAATGGATAGGGGCGTATGAAGAAAGATCTTCCAAAAAGTAGCCGAGGAAGCAAAGTGGAGGGAGCGAAGGAGGTAGGAGGAACGGGAAGAAAAGTAGGCCACTTTCTTTTTGCGGAGAAGGGAACGAAGCTGCTTTTCTGTGGAAGAAAAAAAGTGTAGAATTGGAAAATTTGAGGAACTCGACATATTTCTAGAGAACAACAGTCATTGTCATACCATTTATTATGGGTATGATGATGAGAAGAGAAGCAACAAGGGGGCGCGATGGCATGAGCGGCGGTAGTCAGGGCATGTGTCAAGGAGGCGTGGGTACTAACATCAGAGGAGGAAGGAAAGTGGTCCAGAAGACGAGAGACGTGGGCACCATAGGCCTGGGATTGATGAGGAGGTATACGATAGCGGGTGGATCGAACAAAGAGGGAAGGTGGAGGAGAAGGCGGACTTGGCGATGGGGAGAAGGAGAGGTAGAGCAGAGAGTATATGCAGAGGAGGATGGCCACTAAAGAAGACCGTTAAGGATAATGAGATTGTGTGCTTGAGCCAACCTCAAAAGCTGTTCCCCAAAAAGCGTGCCCATCGCTGATGAGTCCTGATAAGAGGTATCCAACGGATGAAGAGAGAGTGTCAACATAGACTCAGTCTGGCGAGCGGTTGTGCGTAAACGGTCATCCATACTTTTTTTGACAAATAATACCTTCGGATCATGCTTGAGGCGCCAAGCGTATTGGATACCTGGAACTGAGAGCCACATGCGTGAAGTAAACACAGAGGTAACCCGGTCCAGTGTTGTGCCCTCAGTAGGAAGACCTCGGAATCTTAAGTTGAGCTTTTCTTGTTTAGCCAAGACGCCTTGTACCGTGGTATCTAAGGAGGGTGCTACAGAAGACGAAGAGGTGGTAGACGATCTCAGGATATAAGCCCATGATTTGGTCTCACGCACTTCTTGCTCGAGAGTAGGGACCTTCTGTACATGTTCCACCGTCTCATGAAGCCGCTGTTCAAGAACAAGAATCCGGGTAGTGCACTCAACAATGTCATGTATTTGGCGCTCAAGTTGAGGAAGCTTACTCATGGATGCCTTATATCCTCAACAGTACGGGAGATATTAGGGATGATGTCCGTCTGCAAAGCACTAAGATTAGAACGAAGAGAAGCAATTTCAGCCTGTTGAGAGTCAATCATGGCAGTCTTAGTAAGCAAATCCGCACGAAATTCATTGAGTTGTGAAAGAAAAGCGGCAAATTGCTTAGAAATCTACTCATTCAATGAGATGTTCTCAGGAGTGGTGTGCCCCGTGTAGGTGTGGCATGTGTCTCCCATAGCAACCGAGGACAAAGTAGCGACTTGTGGTGGCCGAGAACTGACAGAATCAGTAGGCATGGTGGACGCAATCTCCAAAGTACGAGGACGTTTGCGAGAGCCTGTAGGCATAAACTTCTTAGCTCGCTTTATGCGCAAGACAAAGCTTGGAGGCAGGCAAAACGAAGCCGTAGGATGATTTGCAGGAATTAGATCAGAGAGGCAGCAAGAACAGTAGCGAGGCACTCAGCACATCAGATGGATCAACGATGGCTGAGAGGGAGTAGTGGAGTGTGAGAGGGTGTGTTGAAAAATCTATGGCAAGAACGTGCATACACAAGCAAACCCTAATCAAGCAGTTTTACGAAATGAGCGTAACTTTTTCATACGAAGTCCGATTGACCCAAAAATTGATTTAGATTGAAGGTAAGACAGAGCACTACGCAGTTGTCAGCCTGTACTTGCATTACGGAAAGGATAAGTACGGACTGTACGGATTTTACAGACTGCAAAAAATTTGAGATCAAGAAAAATCAAATTTTCAAAACTCAAACTGTTGAGGATCTATTGCAAAAGGATAGCAGCAATGAAATCTTGAGAAACAAGCTTAGAGTAGCTAAAAGTGATGCAAGAAAGTGTCATGCACATAAAAGGTAGATCTAGCCACATAGAAAGCTAGAAAGAAGTCAGAGTTGCATGGAGATGGAAGCAGTGAGGAGATGAAGATGGCTGCACACAGAGAGAGAGAGAGAGAGAGAGAGAGAGAGAGAGAGAGAGAGAGAGAGAGAGAGAGAGAGAGAGAGAGAGAGAGAGAGAAAGATTTTATTAATGTCCTTGAATACCCTAAGGTACATAGGACTAAGAAAAGGTACATGTCAAGTGTGCACATAGGAGCTTAAAGCTCAATCATCTATAAAAACTAAATAACTGCAAATACAATGCATAAAGACAGCTAGCCCAGTCAGGATCCAATAGCCTGGAATCATATATCACGATGCCCATCAGCATGAAAGAAATGGTGGATGGTATGCTGTGAGGGTGTGATTAGATGTGCCTTGGACCTCTGTCGCCGGATAGGTCGTCGGTGTCGTCTCTGCTGCCGTGGCGCTCTGGGCTGTGATCTAATAACTGACTGTCTCTCTGGCCGTCGACATGGTCTCTGATGCCGGTGTACAAAGGAGTCGGGAATCTCGGCCTCTCCATCTGAGTCGCTGCCTATGGGTACCTCGGATCTCTGTCTCCGACGGGATATACACTCATCAATGCTCAGCTGTGTCAGGGGTGTACCATCTAGTCTCCTCCTCCTCAGGTCTGACATCTCTCGGATCTAGTCTCTCCAAATCTATCAGTGAGGCATAGCCCTTCCGTACCCGTGAAATAGCTGCGCGTCTCATGCTGAACGTAGGCCCCGAGAATAGTACTCCTAGATATGTATAGGAATCAACAACCTCTAGTAGATGACCATCCCATAGAAGCTCCTGCCGCATCATGAAAGACCTAGAGGTGTTGAACACCATAACCTTAGTTTTGGCCACATTCACCGACAAACCCCACCGTGTGCAGAAAGAAAGAAGAGCATCTAAGTGTCGCTGCAAGCCCTCACTCGTCCGTGAAAGCAAAGAGAGAGAGAGAGAGAGAGAGAGAGAGAGAGAGAGAGAGAGAGAGAGAGAGAGAGAGAGAGAGAGAGAGAGAGAGAGAGAGAGTTTTATTAACGTCTTTTAATGCCAAAAGGCATATAAGACCAAGTAAGTACATCTCAAGTGTGATAAATACTGAAAGGAGCATATAAATGTCTCCATAACCAAACAACAATTACTGCTAGATATTATCCTTTCAAGACTAAACAAACCTATCAAGACTAACCTATCTCCTCTGCCCTCAAGACATGAAAGTCTGAGATATGGTACAATGGGGAGTCATATATCTAAAGTTGTACAATAACCATTTGAATTGTAGGATAGATCGTATCATGTCACTCTAATTGAGACATATGGAGTATTGCATGTACGTGTGACGGATATAGGCAAGAGGACTGCATGAAGAGATGTGACCTATTTATAGTTGACCTGCATGGGGATTGCATGGGTTCATGCACAGGACTCTACTCTCAATATAATGAGGTAGGGATTCTCTCATCGACATATTGGGTTTTAGGTTACCAGTTTCTCTCTTCTCCTCTAGCTTTCACATGGCATGGCTTGGGGGCTAAATCCAGGTTTGATCTAGGATTGGTTGGGCGGTTTGGATCCATGGTCTCTCTTATTGTGTTTCTCTTGTTGTCATCTTAGGGGTTATCTCCTAGGGTCTTTACACCACCTCCCCTAATGTGCACATCTGACAAAGTCTACACATTTGAGGGATGCCTTGGAAGCGCCCTGCCTCCACATATAGCTGGGAGCCCGTATCAAGACCCCATACTCAATCCTCTTTAAGGAAATGTGTTGTATAGAACTCTTGTTTGATCCCAAGCAAACCCTACCAAACTCTTTGGAACATATAATCTATAGATGAACCTGCGGATGTACTCGTGAGTGGGCTCCAAAAGTGGTGGCACGGATAAGCCATATGAATCTAGTTGTTGAACTGCCTATGAGTGCCAAGAGATGAGTTCTCCTTGCTCATGTAACCTCTGTGATGAAGCGATAGCTGAACAAGGATACTTGATGTATCAAGAAACCCTCTGACCTACCAAATGTAGGGAATCACTCGAAAAATATCTCCACCTAGATGAGAGAGGAGAGCATGCAAAATTTTTGACCTGAATGTACAAAGTACCCTCTCATATAATGCTCAAAAAATCGTCTCCACCTGAATTGGAGAGCATGCAAATTTTCCAACCTAAACATACCAAGTACCCTCTCATATAATACTAAAACTACCAAGATAGTGTCATCTGAAAATTGAAGGTCGGAGGTCCCACAGTCTCTGAAGGAGAAGATGCCTAGAGATTGAGTCAAAGGCTCACTTGAATCCGTTCACTCCTACCTAGACCTGGCCTCCTCAATAATGGCTCTAAGAATAAACACATGATCAAAAGTGGAATGTTGCGATCTAAAGCCTACTTTCCCCAACACATGCAACTCTCTCATCTTTTCTTCATTGAATGAAGTGTTGTAATGGGTGTATCCCAATTTAAGTAATAGTATCTCCCCTGATCTTGTAATATGCTGGACATCTGAAGATGAAATGGTCCTCATTCTCAATCTCCCCAAGTATATAGATCTAACAAATCATGTCCTCTGGATATGCTATCAAAATGTCATGTCTCATTATGTAGCTGAACTATCCTAGTATAAATCTCAATCCATACAATAATCCGATATCTAGATATTTAGGGCGAGCAAAAAGGGGAGCCCAAATAATCGACTTCCATGCAGAGAGATCTATAGTAGAGGGGTTTCACCTCGAATTGTCCATCCCAGACTTGTATATAACTGGCAAACATGGTGGTGTGTGCCGTCCGAAAGCGATGATAAAGAGATACAAAGGGAGTCAAGCACTGCCAGGGTGGGAGTACCACGAGAAATGAAAACTCTGAATATGCAATAATCGTGATCACATGAATGTCGTGTAGGAATATTTTGTCTCGCTACCATCCATCTGTGCCACTCTCTGAAGGAAAATGATGAGCTGGAAAAACTGCTCAACTTGAAGTGAAGGAACTACAAACTCCACCAATATGACTTGATGTGGCACTGAGGGTTTCACTCAAATCATCCATGAAAACATAGTGATCAATAGACGGGATACATTGGCTCACTCTAAGGAAGTGAGGCCCATACACAAGTCTCAACTGTGTACATGGCTGTCGACATGACCATGGTATCAAAAAGGTGACACTTACTTAATGCATCACTTATGTACCCTCTAAAACAAAATCTCTCCAATTGAATTAACGACGCATGCTCCTTCCCTAACCTGGCAAGGGCTGCATGTCTCATACTGAAAATCGGACAAATGAAAAGGACACCAAGGTATGTATATGAAGAGACTACCTCCAAGGGATGACCATCCCATAAAAACACGTCTATACATGCATGGGAGGCATTGAAGACCATAACTTTGGTCTTCACAATGTCTACCGTCACGTGAACAAAAAGAACATAGTATATCCAAGTGTCTCTACAATCCCTCTTTGGACCTCGACATGAGTACCACATCATCAACACAAAGCATAATAGAAATCAAGAAGTCACATAAAGTACATCCCCCTCCTCCATTTGGCACATCAGCAGGTCACATAAAGTACATCCCTCTCCTCCATTTTGCACCATCATCCTCTCCAACTCATCAATGTAAAGTCGAAAATCTCATGCACCATCTCTTTAATATACAAATCTCAAGAGACATTCAATGAAATGCCATTTCTATAAAATATTCAAGCCACTGCAACATCTACTCGTGCCCTTATGCCTGGATGCCAAGTAGTAGCAAGAGTTGCTTGCCTACCAATGGAGTCACCAGAACATGTACACGGAAGAAGAGGCTAAGGCATGTGTTGCCTAGGGGAGAAGAAGCAACATTTGGTCCCAAACCTTATGAGAATAATTGTTGACTGGGATGGAGTGGGGCAAGCTACAAGAGCAACAAGTCGTGGCACAAGTGGCATGTCCAAGGATGCTACAAAAGTAGGAAGGGCAGCCCTCTTTGCCTCTAAAATAGAAAGCATTGATCCCTTTTCTCTTCTCTCCAACAAGATGGGCATGAACCTTATCAATACCTCCACTCTTTTCATTAGTACAGCTCCATTTTCTTGCCGCTCCCTTGGTAGCAACCTTCATCCCGACCATCTTGATGCCAAGGCTAAACTTGACACCTTTAAATTTCAATGTCTGAGGCAGCTAGATAATGTGTAGTAATTGTGAGGGAGACTGAACTTGTGAGGGAGCTGGGTAATGATTAATATAAATTTTGAAGTTTGTGGTACTAAGGCAGCTCGGTAATGATTATTCTCAACTTTGAAGTTTGTAGTATGCTGGAGATGGGGGCAAAAGGAATAGCCCCCAACCTTGGCACTTTGGTCTTGGGAAGGCTGCGGCATGAGGGTGGCACTTGGGCCTTGGTAGGCTACAATAGCACAATGTAGAAGGGGTGTATAGAGCCAACGTAGTCCCAAGCCTAACTGGGTGACCCAACGTAGGTAACTTCCTTCCAAGCAAGCCATTCGACTTACATTAGACTTAACCAACTCAGAGCTTTGTTACAAACATGTAACATCCAACCCAAGCCCACCGACTGACTTACATCAACCAACTCAAAGCTTCCTCACGAGTGCTAGAAGCCAACCCGACACCATGCCAAACTGGACAGCCATAACAGGTAACTTCCACCCAAACAAGCCATCCAACTTCATGCAAGGAACACTCAAGACCACAAGCCGAGATAGATATAAAGACAATCATCATTGGTATAGCAGCCATCATTGGTATAGCAGCCAATATTACAAAAATTCAATCATCATAATAGCTATAATATAGTCAATAGATGAATTTAGTAAGTTTCAATTTGTTTTATATGGTTGAAATTGAGTTGGTTAAGTTTCTTTCTTTATGCTTGCCCATCATTTTGGTTTTTCCTACAATCAAATTTGTAGAAGTCCAATTCAATAAAACTACAATAAGAAAGGGTGAGTAGAAAAGAGTGTGAGCGTAGGTTGCAAAGTGTATGTCACTTTGGATATGACATGTATAGGAGTAAACTTACAAGCTTGGTAAAAGAAAGATGAAAATCTTTGACATGTTAGCGCTCAAGTGGAAGTCTTAAGAGGTAAATGGTAAGAAATGGAAAGAGTTCCAAAATAATTTTATTTGCATATTACGGGTGTTAAACAAACAACTTCATATCCTTATCTATTGTCGACATTTAAACTTGTCCCTCCCAAACCCATAGCTATCCAAAAAGTGACCAATTACATATTAAAAGTAAAAACCATGCTAGCTAAGACTATTCAAAAGGTATTTCAAATTTGCAATTGAGACCAAACACTTGCATAGTTGGTGGTTGGATACAAAAAAGTGGTGTAAAAATCTAAAATTTCACTATGAAGAATGGTCAAGAAAAATAGATAAATTTTAAGGCTTTTCATTATGCAAGATGCATGAAACTCTTGAAAGACATTTTGAACATAGGAGGTTTGGCAAAAAGCATCTATATATGACATCTCTACCATGACTAATTGTGCACTATTAAGTCTAAGTGTGAACTTTGAAGAGTTACAATTAGTAAAATAGTGTAGATTCCAATTGCAGTGGAAGCAAATACTACGTCAAGTTCTCCTTTTGTAGACACCAAATACTAGATTTCATCATCCACTCAAGTGCGAAGTGAATATGGATGATGTTAACCCAGAAGGTAGCTTTGTGGACTTTAGAAAGGCCTATGATTTGGTTCCAAGAAAAAAGTTGTAGTAGTACAAGGAGGAATTGGCGGTATCAAATGAATTAAACCAAGAACTGGGGCAATTCTAAAAGGAGGTGATGGCAAATGTTTGTAAATCTTTGGTATGACATCTAACATTTCTAGCAATACTGGTATCAAACAAGGCTGCCCCCTCTCTTCAATGCTATTTGGCATTTACATAGATAAACTCCAACAATGGTTGTTAGAAGGAGTCGTCATCAAGCTAGTAGACTTCGTCATCAAACTTCTACTACATGCCAATTAAATAATTCTTTGGCAACACTACACAACATCCAACAACATCTAAATTCTCTTAACAAATTATACATAAGAGTCATGCCAATTGTCAACTTGGCTAAAGCAAGAATCTCAATTTTCTGCTCAAAAGCAATTCTTAATCCTACCTTTAATGTGGTAGGAATGTAGTAGGAATAGTGAGAGATCACAAATACGTGAGAATTGAAGTATTCCAATCACTTCATTGGAACGCTTGCATAAGCAAAATACTAATGGGTGAGTGGAAGTCTTACTTAACTATAGAAGCATCATGTCATCGCATTGATCTATGGAGATGGCATAAGAAGAGGAGAGAAGCACTAGTAACCTCAGTCCTACTTTGGGGTGGGGAGCATTTCTAGAACCAAGTGGGTTCAGATTGACAGTGCCAAAGGGAGTCTCATTACACATACATGAGTGAAGCAAACTACACCATACGCCATATGGGCCTTTCGGCTGAACCAAATTCCTTTCTTTGAAACCCATTGCTATAAAAGAAAACATTTAGCTACATAGATAGGATCTCACGTGGAGATCGCCTCTCAAAAGTTGCTATCCATAGTTGCCAGAAACCTCAAAGTTGTTAGACTTCCAAACATGCTTGCTATTATCAAGGAGATCCTCACCACATTTCTACAACCTCCATCTCCTTTTCAAAGCCGCAATAACAAAGACAATGCATATTAGTTCTACAACCTCCATCGTGCTATCAATTACATCTTGATTGTTTAGCAAATTAAGGGTACTTGATATAAGTGTGATAAAATGAGCTCAAACTTATTGGCAACACAGATTATGGAATGTGTTTTATTCTAGAAACAAATACCATGATATGAGAGGAAAACAACATGATTTTTCTACACCATTGCATATTCAAGAGCTTAGATCTACTCTAGTTTGTTCCAACTCCTAAAAAGGAATTTTAAATAGAACAGGTTCAATCTTAACCACCAAAACACGAACATGTTCTAAATAATAGATTAAACCAAGTTTTGCTTTCATATTGACAAGCAATGAGATGACTTAATCAATAAACTCCAAATAGTAGCTCTACATAGTTAAGATTGTTAAATGTACCTTTGAAGCAAGAAATAATACAGCATCCACTGAGCCTTGTGCATAAATGCTCCTTCCACAAACATTATGTTGAAACTGGAAAGAGACCCTGCCCATAAGCAAAACCATTAACTTCTTTTACTATATTTCTAAGCGCGAAAAAAGACTAGCTATTTATATAACTCATAGTTGAAGTGGAT
Organism: Diphasiastrum complanatum; assembly: GCA_029204225.1. Taxonomy (NCBI): domain Eukaryota; kingdom Viridiplantae; phylum Streptophyta; class Lycopodiopsida; order Lycopodiales; family Lycopodiaceae; genus Diphasiastrum; species Diphasiastrum complanatum. The sequence goes on along the minus strand of CM055100.1, from coordinate 45,817,896 downwards.
CACGATCTGCTGCAGAAAAGTTCTGGAACATCAGCAAGCTCGCAAAATTTTACTTTGATTTTTTCGAAAAAGAAGACTAATGGCAGAAATATTTTCTTATAGTTTAGTTTAGTGTTAATTATTTTCTCATGTAAATTATTGACAGTTTATCCATAATATAGGCCATTAAGTTGTTTAGCACAAATTCATTTTATCCTCACTCATCATCCATGAGTTTGGGACCCAACTAGCATTAAGAGTGATAAGTACTTGCAATGGCTCACTTTCATAAGAGCTTCCCTCAATATGCACTTGTTTAAAAATCTCTTGCTAATAAAGCACCATAAGTTATGAACGTAGCCACGGCTGATCTAGATTTAGTCTATGAAAGCATCACATAAGCAAGACTTAACCCTAGAAAGCAGGAGAGAGAAAGCTTAAAGAGACTAAAGAAGGAGATCATATCATAAGCCAAGTAACAAATGACACAGAATCCCTACTTATCGCCAAGAGGAAGCCCTAAAAGGAAGCTTCCAGTGGCTAGGGCCAAACTGAGAGGGAAAATAGTGCGCCCTCCAAGAAGGCCCCCACTCTCAGTAATATGACCAAATAACCAATATAGTGAATCATAGGGCCCAAGGCCAATAATATGGTCTAAATGTCAATAATAGGGCCCAAGGCCAACCATATAGTCTAAATGTCAAATAATGAATAAAAAAGAACCCAAAGCCTGCTTATGCATAAAGTAAAGTAAATGTAAATGGACATGGCGAATGTAATGAGCCGAGTCCATAACTCTCCCCGACACAAAAATAAGACCCAACTGCCATAAAGGACTGGATCAAGTAACAGCAAGCCCTGGAGGATCAACTGGAACAACATCTGGTGTAGTAACAACTGGAGCAACAGCTGATGTAGAGGAATCAACAAGTGCGGCAAGAGCACGAGCCTGATCCGCAAGTGACGGTGTATGATAAAAGACATCAATAGGCTCCCATGTGGCCTCCTCAACAGGACGACCATCCCACTGGACTAGGAACTAAATCTGCCGGCGGCGTCGACTATGATGCAAACGCACCTGAAGGATAGCAGCAGGTAAATAAAGGAAAGAGATCCGGTGCAGTAGGAAACTCAGCATCACGAGGAGCATCATCCTCAATAGCAGCAGCACGTAATAAACTGACATGGAATATATCACAGGCACGTGTGGAAGCAGGAAGCTGAAGACGATATGTAACTGGACTAAGAACCTCCAATATACAATAAGGCCCATAATAACGTGGTGCAAGCTTCTCAGTAGAAGCATGGGCCTAAATAAAATGATGACATGCAAACCGTAGGCGTAGATATACCATATCACCAACACGAAACTTAACATGACGTCGATGGCGATTAACTGAAGCCTGATAACGCTGCTGGACCTGCTGCAAATGGGAACTGGCCTGGAGAATAAGCTCGCGAGCACCTGATAGAAATGAAGACAATGTCACGGGTGTATCCTCGGGAGGAAGAGGAATACCAGGTAAAAGAGGTGCATAACCATGAGATAATAAAAATGGTGCAACGCCGATGCTGGTACTAACAGAGCTGTTATAGCTATACTCTACCAAACATAAGTGCTGATCCCAATCCTTCCCTGAAGGAGTAACAAAATGGCGCAAATAATCCTCAAGGATCTTGTTAAGGACCTCAGACTGCCCATTAGAAGTAGAATGATAAGCAGACCCCATAAAAAGCTGTACATCCAATATACGCATAAGCTCTGTCCAGAACAACGATGTAAACTTAATATCCCGATCAGAAAGGATAGTACGAGGAAACCCATGTAGGCGAAATATCTCTGAAAGGAACAAGCATGCACACTGCTCTGCTGTGATAGTACTGCGGATGGGTATGAAATGTGCCTATTTCGAGAACCTGTCAACTACCACCATACATGAATCGTGACCATGACGGGTGCGGGGAAGGCCAATGATGAAGTCCATAGAAATATCAGTCCACTGGCGGTGAGGAATAGGCCAACTCTGAAGCAAACCAGCGGACTTAGCACGGGAGTACTTATTACGTAAGCAGAAAGGACAGGTACGAATAAGTACAACAAGCTCTTTCCTAAGGGATGGCCAATAGAAATGATCCTTAAGACGAGCATAAGACTTTTGAAAACCAAAATGACCCCCAACTGGGGACGAATGAGCATCCGACAACAACTGAGAACGGATACCCAAAGAACTAGGAATACAAAGAGAACCATAATGATAAAGACGGTGGTCAACAATGGAATAAGCCTGATGAGGTGAAGACGACATAGGTGGAGCAGAACTATAAACATCACGAAAATCAGAACATGTAAGATAAGCAGATGGAAGACAATCAAACCAGGAAGGGATCGTGGCAACAAGGGTATCCAATAAAGCAGGAAGTCTAGACAATGCGTCAGCAGCAGTGTTAGCACGACCAGGACGATACAAAATAGAAAAATCAAAAGATTGTAAAAACTGCAACCAACGAAACTGACGATCACTAAGATCACGCTGGGAGAAGAGATAACGTAAGGACTGATGATCAGTAACGATATCAAAAGGAACACGGTACAGGTAATGGCGCCACTTCTAATGGCAAGAAGCTGTTTCTCATGGACAGAATAACGTTGCTCATAAGAGCGTAAACGATGCGACTCATAAGCAATAATACACTGAGACTGACGAAGCAAGGCACCCAAACCAACATTACTAGCATCGGTCTCAACAATAAATTTTTGATCAAACTGTGGTAAACACAGGACAGAGGCCTCCACAACAGCACGACGAAGAGTGTCAAAGCTGACAATCAGAAGTCCAAACAAAAGCACTAGACTTCTTCAAAAGGGCATGAAGAGGGGCAGCCACAGTGGCAAAGTAAGGAACAGGACAACGAAGGTGAGTAGCGAGACCAAGAAACATACGAACATGGTGGACATTTGTGGGAACAGGCCAATCAGCGATTGCCCGAACCTTATGAGGGTCCAAACGAATACGACCATCACAAATGAGAAATCCTAAAAACTCAATCTCAACAACACCAAAGGAACACTTAGAAAGTTTAGCAAACAACTGGGGATGAACAAGCAATTGAAAAACAGATGAAAGATGTAACACATGCTCATCAAGAGTCTTACTAAAAACAAGAATATCATCAAAATAAACTAAAACACAACGACCAAGGAGAGGACGCATGATGTTATTCATCACATTCTGGAACGTAGGTGGACCATTAGTAACACCAAAAGGAAGAACACGAAACTCATACAAACCAAGATGGGTACGAAACGCAGTTTGTGTTCGTCCGAAGGATGCATCCTAATCTGGTGATAGCCGGAACGTAAGTCTATCTTAGAGAAAAGATGAGAGGTGCCTAACTGGTCAAAGAGATCATCCATGTGAGGAATAGGATACTGGTTACGGATGGTCAACTTATTGAGGGCACGATAATCAATGCAGAGGCGTTTGGAACCATCTTTCTTACTGACAAGGTGAACAGGGGCACCAAAAGGACTGTGACTAGGAACAATAAGGCCCTGATCTAGTAAAGCAGTAATCTGAAGCTCAACCTCATCACGCTCAGACTTAGAAATACGGTAAGGAGGCCGGGAGGGAGGAGCAGAACCAGGACGCAAATCAATATGGTGGTTCACATCACGTAATGGTGGTAGCGTCGTAGGTTCTGAAAAGACAAATGCATACTGATGTAATAAGTCAGAGATCACCTGAGGAACAGCTGCTGGAGGAGAGATAGTCACTGGAGAATCTGTTGCAGCACGCTGAACACATAATAAAGCTGCACAATGAGCCTTAGGTAGGCTGCGGATAAACTGCTTCCCACTGATCAGCTGGAAATCTGCCTGAGAATCAATACCAGCAAGTGAGTGGGTCACTGCATCATGAACAAATGTCAATGTCTGCTGAGCCAGGTCCAAAGTAACCGCTCCCAATGAAGCAAACCAATCAGCACCAAGGATAAGGTCATAGCGCTCCAGAGGAATGATATAAAGATCTGCCTGTCCAAAAAAATCACCAATGCGGTAGGATAATCCCTGAAACATCTGAGAACTAGGAAATGAGTGAGAACTGGCAACCTCGACTGTGAGAGGCTGTGGAGCAGGAATAGGTGAAGCGCGTATCCGGCTGAGAACATAACTGCTGATAAAGGAATGAGTGCTGCCGTTATCAACTAAAGCAATATACTCACGACCAGTAATGCGCACACGTAGCCGAATGGAGTGAGGACCGGGGCACCCTGTCCAGGTAGCATAAGCAAGCTGAGCATGGCAAGTAGCAGGAAGTAAATCAGTAAAAGGCTCAGGAGATAGATCAGGCTCATCAGATATATGAATGTAGATATCGGACTCATCTGGGGTAGTGCCCTCATGGTAGAAAACAGCAGTAGAAGTAGGCAGGGGCTGGCGGCAATCACGGGCAATGTGGTCAGGACTCTTACAACGAAAGCAAAGACGCTTCTGCTGAATGTCAGCGAACTCTGCAGACGTGTAACGTCGGACAAAAGCAGGACGAGGAGGCAGAGGGCGAGGAGCGGGAGAAGTAAGAGAAGAGGTCGGGACAACAGTGGATGGGGCAGATGGGGCCGGAGATGGTAGAGGTGAAAGAGATGGACGGGGTCGGGAAAAGCGAAAGGGAGCAGGATCAGGGTACTTATGCTGTAAAGTACTAGCAAGGGACATGGCCTCAACAAGTGTGGGTGGACGGAAAGAAGAGACATCGTATCGTAGAGCACCACGAAGTCCAGCAATGTAGCGAGAAATAAGCTCGGTGGGCTGAAGATCTGTAAAGAGGTAGGAAAGGTCCATAAACTGATCTGTATAGGAAGAAAGATCACCAGTCTGAGTAAGACTACGGAATATATCACGCTGGCGGCTCAGCCACTGAGGGTCAATCATAGCATGACAAAGATCACAACGAAAGGTAGGCCATAACTGGAGACCGTCCCGATCAGGGTCAAGTCGGTAGACCCGCCACCCAGTGGCAGCACGTCCATCTAAATGTAAGGCGGTTAACTGGATCTTCTGAGGATCAGTCTTAGGGTAAATCTGAAAATAAGTATCAAGCTTTGCAAACCAATTCTCTAACAAGTTCCCGTCAGAGGAACCAGAATAGGTGGCAAGCTGTACCCGATCACGGAAATCTCGAGCAAAATGTGGCTCAGGAGCTGTAGGACGTGGAAAACCGGGTGGTGGGTTACGTGGAAAATGAGGCCCACGGCCAAAGGAAGTAGACGAGGATGGAAGTCCAAATGGAGACCCAAATGATGAATGAACACGGGCTTTGCCAGGTCCATGTGGCTGTAAGGAATCAATCTGTGAGTGCATAGTGGGCAAAGCCGGTCTGTAGAGTGGTAAAACCGGTCATCATTTGGTCGAAACGACTACTGAGGAGAGTAAGAGAGTCACGCATATCAGCAAACTGTTCATCTAAAGGTCCGGAATGACTCGCAGGTGTAGTGGGTGAGCTAGCCATGAGGAAGAAAAAGTAAGCGAGAAAAGAAATGTGCTAAACAATTGGACGAACTGAAGGAGAGGACATAAGTCGTCACAACAGGCACGCCAATGAAAAGACACAATAGAACTCGCGATGTAAGATGAACGGAAAGGACAACTAAGTAAGAAATACCTCGTAACCGCAACCGGAAGTGAGCTGAAAAATAGCGGCGATACGTTGAGGTACCGGGCAGCCTCCAAAAAAGATTCTAAGGGCCCGACAACGTGGAGTAAACGGTGGTATGGGAAACAATAATGGACTATGGGGCTGGAAAGGGAGCAGCCAAGGAAAGGAAGTGATAACAAAAAGGAGGTATGGGCAGCGAGGAAACAAGGCTGAAAAATCAGAGATCGCCCTTCAAGGGTAAAAAAAAAAAAATTTGCGATAAAGACGGGGAGCAATCCCGATGCGCGATGAAGTTGGGTGGGAGTGGCTTTCTAAGCATCTAGGCGTGTTTCTATTGTCCGGGGTAGGGTTGCGAACACAGACAGCAGTGTAGGAGGGTGAGCTGAAATTGAGGCGGATGTAGGGCGCCAGCTATGGTGGAGTGTGGGCGTCCAAGAGAGGTAGTAAACGACAAAAAAAAATTGGATCAAAAAGATGGGTTGGTAGGGCGCTAGGAGTGGCTGATGGAAGGTGGCGAATAGGGGCAGCAAAAAGTGGAAATTTTCAGCAAAGGAAGGAGCAGTAGGGCGCTGGTCAGCAAGCATGAGGGCGCCCAATAGGGCAGCAAATAGGAGGCAGTAGGGCACCCAAAATAGGGAGGAAAAAGGCTGAAAATGCAGCAGTAGGAAGCCAGCAAGAGGGCGCTAGAAATGGGCAGCAAGTGGGCGCCTGTCCTCCTCCGATCCGTCATGAAAATCTGCAAGACAAGTGTGGAGAAATGCTGAAGATCCGGCTGAAAAATGGTGAAGATCCAAGCTGAAGATGGGCGCCCTCCTGTGAGAGAAAAATCTGCTCAATGGAGATGCTCAGGAAAGTGCTCTGATACCAAGTTATGAACGTAGCCACGGCTGATCTAGATTTAGTCTATGAAAGCATCACATAAGCAAGACTTAACCCTAGAAAGCAGGAGAGAGAAAGCTTAAAGAGACTAAAGAAGGAGATCATATCATAAGCCAAGTAACAAATGACACAGAATCCCTACTTATAGCCAAGAGGAAGCCCTAAAAGGAAGCTTCCAGTGGCTAGGGCCAAACTGAGAGGGATAATAGTGCGCCCTCCAAGAAGGCCCCCACTCTCAGTAATATGACCAAATAACCAATATAGTGAATCATAGGGCCCAAGGCCAATAATATGGTCTAAATGTCAATAATAGGGCCCAAGGCCAACCATATAGTCTAAATGTCAAATAATGAATAAAAAAGGGCCCAAAGCCTGCTTACGCATAAAGTAAAGTAAATGTAAATGGACATGGCGAATGTAATGAGCAGAGTCCATAACTCCATACTTTCACCCTTTTTATATTTCCTCTAAAAATATTTCAAAGAAAGTAACCCGAAAAAAGTCTCCATTTAGAAAACCTAACCCAAATTTTCAAAACATGATACGGATCACATTCCAAATTGTAACTTCATTGAATATTGAGTATCTATGTTCTTTTAAATATATCTATCAATACTCAACATGAGATACGACCAGATTTACACTCTAAAATGGAATCCAAACAAACATTAAAGAACGAAATAAGTACGAAGTTTTAGGTTTGTGCATTGAAGAACAAAAGAATAGCTAGGCATTATCATTTCAATTCCTAAAACTTTTAAGAACCTTTGTAAACTAGTATACAATGCGTCTACAAGCCTCCGAAGTCTCATTATGCAAACCAAACTTGCAAGCCACATTCCGAAACGCGATCCAAATTGTGTTCCATAAATAAGGATTAGGGTTTTCGGGAACACCAAAGAAAAAAAAAAGTTTCTTTTTGCTTTTTACTTTGTCTTAAAGTTTTTTGATCCTCCTTGAAAGTTTTTTAGCACAACTGTAAAGACTGCAGGTATGCCAATTTATTACCAATAGATCGTTAAAAAAGTGCATAGTGCATACTGAGGAAGTCCTTTTACATGTCGGTGTATACTCCTTCTATTCGGTTGGTGTCTCAGGATACTTATGGCCGTTACTTGTGGCTTTAGATTACTGCATCCTTCTTGGGGCTGGACCAGGACTTGTTTGTTGTAGTGTTCTACTTTGCTCCCCACACTTCAGTGTTTATGGATTTGGGAGGTGATCCTTTTCAGGCCCTTTCTGAGGACATTGCTAGACTCTCTCTACAGGGTTACATATTGCTTGCAGGAAACTTTATCGCACACACAGCCGCTCGCCAGACTGAGTTCTATGCTGATACACTCTCTCTTCATCCGTCGGATACCTCTTATGCCCGTTATTCTCAACTCATCAGTGACGGTTACGCTTTTTGGGGAACAGCTTCTGAGGTTGGCTCAAGCACACGGTCTCATTATCCTTAACGGTCTTCTTCAATGGCCATCCTCCTCTGCATATACTTGCCACCCATTTGGTGGCGGTCATAGCGTAGTGGACTATTTCATTGCATCTCCTGCTTTATTGCCCCGCCTGGCATCCTTCACCATCTCTACCCCGTCTGAGGTTGGCTCAAGCACACGGTCTCATTATCCTTAATGGTCTTCTTCAATGGCCATCCTCCTCTGCATATACTTGCCACCCATTTGGTGGCGGTCACAGCGTAGTGAACTATTTCATTGCATCTCCTGCTTTATTGCCCCGCCTGGCATCCTTCACCATCTCTACCCCGGTCCTTGCTGATCACTCTCTACTCTACCTCTCCTTCTCCCCAGCGCCAAGTCCGCCTTCTCCTCCACCTTCCGTCTTTGTTTGACCCACCCGCCATCGTATACCTCCTCATCAATCCTAGGCCTATGTTGCCCACGTCTCTCATCTTCTGGACCACTTTCCTTCCTCCTCTGATGTCACTACCCAAGCCTCCTTTTTAGCACACACCCTGACTACCGCCGCTCATGCCATTGCGCCCCCTCGTCGCTGCTCTTCTCATCGTCGTACCCATAATAAATGGTCTGACAATGACTGTTCTTTCTTCCAAAAATATGTCGAGTTCCTCAAATTCTCCAATTCTACACTTTCTTCTTCCGCAGAAAAGCAACTTCGTTCCCTTCTCCGCAAAAAGAAAGTGGCCTACTTTTCTTCCCGTTCCTCCCACCTCCTTCGCTCCCTCCACTCTACTTCCTCGACTACTTATTGGAAGATCTTTTTTCATAAGCCCCTATCCATTGCACCCATCCCTCTTCAATCCTGGGTCGACTATGCAACCAACCTATATACAACTGCTCACCCTTCCATCTCTCTTTCTTCTCGTCCTACCCACTGTGACCTCTTTGCTCCTGACATGGTTGAAGCCACCATCTGCAAACTCAAGAACAATCATACGTCTGACATTGATCTCCTTTCAGCCGAGCTCCTCAAGCCAGTTGCCCAACTCGCCTCTCCTTTTTTGGCCCGCTGTTTCAACCGCTCTGTCGTTGATGGTTTCCCCATACCTTCGGCCACCAATCTCCTTCACCCCATTCTTAAAGCAGGCGATGCCATGCATGTCCACAACTATCGCACTATTATGATTGGTCATACCATGGCCAAGTTGTACGCCACTATTTTCTAGAACTTCGTTACGGCAGAGGCTGATTCTCAACTATTGTATGCGACTGGCTAGGCTGGCTTCCGCCGGGGTTATAGCACTCTTGATCATGTCCTCACCCTACGTACTACCATTGAGGAGGCAAAGCATATGGGCAATGATACGAGCTCGTGACCAGTGCTGAACCCTAGAGAACACAGACTGGTCAGATACCACAGCCAAGGTCGTGTCCAGCGTACACGACCAACAGGGCAAGACAATGTGAGTAGTGTGCCCCAGCACGGTCCATAGCTATGGCGGGTCTAACACAGTCTAGGGACCCTGTCAGCAGGACAGGGCCCCCAGTTCAGTCCCGACGTGCAGTCGGCCACGTCAGTGACACGTGGCCGACACTTGGCAGTTGCATGCTACCACTCACACTGGGCTAGGAGGGGCTTACTCTATATCAAGGAGTAGGCAAGGTTGGGTGGATCAGTTAGTGTTTGCCCTACTGTGGTGTTAGGATTTATTACACTGGTATCAGAGCCATCTCCATCTTTGGGAGCTTAGTAGCAGCAATAGAGAAAGCTATCAGAGGATAGGAAAGGTCTCAGAGATCCTCAGGAAAGCATAGTGGAAGAGAATCGCTATAGGGACAGCTTCCTATTCATCCAAACTTGGGGGAATTTCTACAATTTTGGAGGAAGTTTTTCTTACACAAGGAATTCGCTGGAAGGGCAGCTATCCATAGCTGATTTCAGAGACTTTTTTGCAGATTTCACAGTGGAAATAGAGTAGGAAATAGCAAGTAGATCCATCGCTGTACATACAGGGACCTACCTCTGTTTTCGAAGTGAAATTTCAGTAGATCTGAGCAGATTTCAAGCTAAGATTTCCCAGCAGGGCCAGCGCTGGACAGAGAAGAGGGAGGGTGAAGTTTTGCCCTTCTTTTCAGAGATTTTTCGGATATTTGAGCATCATATTCTCTTGCTACAGATCAGCGAGCAGGCTGCCACAAAAATTTCAGAATTTGCAAGTGAATTTGGGCTTCAAATCTGGTTTTTTGGAACCAACTCAGAAGCTGTCAGACCAGCGAGGGGGGATAGCAAAAAATTTCAGATCTTTTTGCACTTTTTCCGCCTTCTATTCAAATTTTTCAGAGCCACAGGTCTGTTAGCAAGCCAGCGAGCTATTTTATTCAAGCAACCGGAAATTTGGTACCATTTTGGAGCTTCAAACTGGGATTTTCCAGGACAGCAGGTCTAAAAATTTGGGTGAAAGAGCTGAGAGGGTTCCTCTTCGTATTTTCTTTGGAAGTACAGTCCTCAGAAACAGCTAAGTCATCTTTCCTTTCCCTTGTACAGTTGTAAATTAGTCTTTCTGACCATTTTTTTCAGAAGTTAAGGTACCTCTCTCTCAGTTCTGAAAATGACCACTCCTCAGGGACCTGATCAACCCCCAGAGAGAGGCATCGACGAACTTGAAACAAAAGCCTTGGCTTTCAGTAAAGGGAAAGAACCTATGGAAATGGAAGAACAGGAACAGTTTGCCGAAGAACTCGACGAACTGGTTACCAAGGAACAGTTTCTCCACTTGGTAACAGAAGTGGATGAACTGATTTCGTCTCTTTGCTTCAGCAACATTCAGCACAGTTTGGAGGACCAGCTTTCCTTGGTGGAGCTTTAGCAGATAGTTAGCGGAAGTACTTCCGCTAAATTTGGCGGCCGGAAAAAAAAAAAATTTGGGCAGATTATTTCTGGCGCCCAAGTTCCAACCCTCTATCACCCATTTCCAGCTTGTTTGCAGGCTCTTCAGCGCCCAATTCCCTCATCTCTTTCGTCCGTTCCTCCTTCCATTTTCAGCCCTCTTTTCACTTTTGTTTGAAGGCTGTCCAGCCGCTTCATACTTGTCACTTTCGTCCGTTTTTGTCTCCGTTTGCAGCCATTTTTACACCTTGCTTGCAGGCTGTCCATCGCCCATCCTCAACCAAATTTCACGAAATTCCGATTCCGTTTGATACTCCAATTTGTCACTTGCCTCCTGGCTGTCCAGCGCATTTTTACAGCCTTCATTTTCACTTTTTTCATTTGCTGATTGCTGTCCTTTCTTAGTTGTGATAATAGTGGTTTTAATAGACTAATTTGGAGTGACGACAAGAGTCCGCTCTCTCAAGTTTTCGTCTATTCCTTCCACTATCATTATGGCACATTCACCTACCCCGAGTGAGACTGCTCAAGAAACCTTATCCGATCAGTTCCGTCGCATGGATGAAACCCTTTCTGGCCTCGTTCTTCGCTTCGATACCGTTATGACGGGCTTTGCTACTATGCAGTCACAGATTGATTCTTTACAACCTCATAGTCCTAGTAAAGCTCCTGTTTTTCCTTCATTTGGGCCTCCATTTGGATTTCCATCCTCTTCTCCTTCGCTTGGCAGTGGGGTTCATTATGCACCAAACCCACCCCCTGGCTTCCCACGTCAGTCAGCTCCTGCGCCACATTTTCCACGTCATCCAGCTCTTGAGTCACAATCATTTGAGTCACCTGCGTCATTTGAGACAGTCATAGAGCTATTTGAGATAGTGATTGAGTTACCTGAGTTGTTAGTTCATGTCTCGCATAGTGAGTTTGAGTCACATCTACAGGTTGATGTTGCACAGGTTGATATTGCAGATGCTTCACAGGTTGATCTTACAATTAAACAAAGGTTGATGCCGATATTACAAATACTACATGCCTTAGTGCAGTTCCCAAGTGCTTTGTTACTGTAGCCTGCTTTGATACTGTTGCATCCTTTGCTACTGCTGATGCTATTACATGCTTTGATACTGATGCTGATACTGATGATGAGTACCTTGGTGCTGCTCCTGAGTGCCATGCTACAGATATTGTAGCCTATGTTCTTTATCGCACTGCTTTTGAGTACCATGCTACAAATGTTGTAGCCTATGCTGCTTATTACGATGAGTCTATGGTTGTTCTTTTACATGATTTGCCTACTCATTCAGTAGTAGCACTACACACGTCACATGTTTCTACATTTCATGATGGTTCCTACGTTGGGTGTGTACCTTGGTGCTGCTCCTGAGTGCCATGCTACAGATATTGTAGCCTATGTTCTTTATCGCACTGCTTTTGAGTACCATGCTACAGATGTTGTAGCATGCCTATGCTGCTTATTACGATGAGTCTATGGTTGTTCTTTTAGATGATTTGCCTACTCATTCAATAGTAGCACTACACATGTCACATGCTTCTACATTTCATGATGGTTCCTACGTTGGGTGTCCTATCCCTCCGTTGATAGTTCCTATTCATATTGTATATGCGGATCTTCTAGATGCATATTTAGGCCAGAGCTTATTAGTTGGTGTTTCTGCTATTATGCCTAAGTATGATGTTATTACATTTGTGGATCATGCTCATCTAGATGTTGTTTTATATTCATGGCTACTACGCCTCCTTTGGCATGATGACATTGTATATTCATGGTCCATGAGGAACCTTACAGTATTGCTGCTTTACACTCATGGGCACTATGGATCCCTTGGCATGACGACATTCTACATTCTTGGGCATTGCACATACCTTGGGTTGATGTACAGTTGTCTGTTCCAGCTATTCTTTGTCAGGGTGATCTACCACAGTTTCCTTGCCATTCATGGTTGTTGCATGATCTCTTTATACTTCAAGTTCCTTGGCATTCCTAGTTGCTGCACATAGCTTGGTCTTTGATGTTGTTCCAGAGTGGTTGCCGAGCTGTGCTTTTCGGATGGTATTCTTGGGCTATTCGACTAGCTTTGGATATCTCAGTTGTTGGGGTCTTGCATAGCGGGATTTTCCTATGGTCTTCTTGGGCTATTCGGCTAGCCCTAGATATTTCACTTGTTGGGGCCCTTCACTACGACAGGCTATCAGAGTACCTTGAGCGAGTTTTCTTCTCGCTTGGTTTTCTTTATGCATCTACATTACTTGCTTATAGTTGATGTACAGTGCTTTGTAGTTGCTTATAGTTATTGTACAATGTTTTGTGGAGTTTATGTGATACTTTTGGAGTACCTGCTGTGACGACTTATGTCCTCTCCTTCAATATTTCCATTGGTTCATGGCTTATTTCTCCAATATTATGAGTCTTTAGATTTATTGATTTTTGTCCTGATGATTGGTTATTACCATAGCTATTGCTTGGGGCCAACATTGTGGACAATGTTGTTTTAAAGTAGGGGAGAGTTATGTACTCAGTACATAGCCCCTAACTAGTATACCCTTGGGTACTGGGCCATTACCATTGAGGGCATGTCCTTATGGGACCCAGATAGATAAGGTTCAGTATCCTTATCCTCTAGAAGCTTCTTTTGGGCTTCTTTGTGGGTATAAGTAGGCCCTCATTGTATTCATTTGACATTTGATGATATTGATCTCTCTCTTTAGTCTCCTTAATCTCTCTCTTTCCTGCTTTCTAGGGTTAAGTCTTGCTTATGTGCTGCTTTCATAGCTTAAGTCTTGCTTATGTGATGCTTTCATAGCTTAGCTTTAGATCAGCTGTGGCTCTATTCGTAACTCATAGGTCCATGAATTCCTGGATATAAGAGTCTAAACTCTTTGTACCCATCCTGCAGTTCACAAACTTCAGGTAGTAGTCAACGTCATCAGCAACTACGAAAGCTTTCTTGAAAACTTCCGCAAACGCATCCCAGGTAGTTGGCTTCACCGGTAAATCTCGCCACCACGATGACGCTTTGCCGCGTAAGAACAACACGACACTTTCAATTTTCTTCTCATCAGGAACACCGTGCAGATTGAAGTAACTACTCCACTTGGCCAGCCAGTCCTCGACGACTGCAGGTTTCTTCTCCTTCTTCTCCCCCGCGTAAACCTCTGGTTGAAAACCGAGATTGCGTGAAGACATCAATTTGACTTGATTCAACAAAACCTCCATTTGCTGATCTCTCATTTGATTACGATTATTCATATCATTGAGCGCCGTACTCAACTGTTGACAAATCACCATATAAGATGGCGCACTTGGATTCGTAGCTTGATTTGAAGTTTCTTCGGCCATCTCGATATATCTAACCTGGAAATCACTAAATTTAGTTAATATCAGATTAACTCAGTGTGAAGTACAATTGACCAACTGACTGAAATTGACTCCAACATGGTCAAATCACTATTTTTAGTCAATTTCATAGATATTTCAAGAAACTGGAAAAAACTAAAAATTTTGAGTTTTCGCACTTTTAATTTTAATTTTTTTTTTTATAAATTTTACGTTTCCTACAAATTCGTAAAAAACCACTGTCAATTGTTAAGCAACCGAAATCGAAAACTCGATTCACTGTTTGATTCCTAATTTTACTGCACCAGGCATGCAAGACATGCGACATTAAACTAATTTTTCACTATAAAATCCAGTTTTGTATCTATTAGTCAGAGTACATGCGTATAACCACTCAAAACAGATCTAAACCACTCATGCATGTCAGAATCACTTTGAGAATCAAAATGCAGACATTCCATAGGAAATTGACTTGCATGCAATCAGATCAATTGAAAATTCGACCAATTTTGCTCACAAAATTGCAAAACTTCAGATGATCATATCTTTGGCTACAAGACACCAAATTGGGTGCTGTAAAGCTCAATACAGAGGGAGACCTAGTGAACAAGACACTTGCCACGTCAGCACGTGCGGTTCAAAACAGCCAAAAAACCTATAGGAGGGCGCACTTTTTCAAGCCCAATTTGCCTAAAAACTTGCAAACACTCAACCAGGCCTAAAAGTGATGATCTAAACAGTCTTAAATGGTCTCTAAGTTCCATGAAGCCTTCATACAGATCCTATGAAGCAATATGGGCTGAGAACCATGAATTCTTGATTTCTAGAAGTCAAAATTGCTACAAACTTGATGGAATTGAAACATAAGCCTCTACCCATCAATTTACAGGTCTGATAGCTTGCTGGGAAGGTAAAAAGGAATATCAATCATGCTGTAAAAAATCCAGAATGATCCCCGGATTTAGAGAAATCCACCCCCCAAAATTCATTAAAATTGGTCAATCTTTTACTTCCTACAAACTGAATTGCTGGAACTCTTGGCTCTAACGGTGTGTTTGTGTGTTTGTGTGTGTGGTGGTGTGTTAAACTGTGTGATTGTGTGTGTGCACTGTGTGGTGTGTGTGTGTGAGTTGTGACATGTGTGTGTGTGTGTGTGTGTGAGATTGAGAGAGAGAGAGAGTCTAGTGAGAATAGAGGATAGTGATAGATTGAGGATAGATTGAGGTTAGAACTTAGAGCATAGGTTTACCGTTTTAGAAATTAAAATATAGGATTAGTTTTTTATTTGAAGTTATTGTTTTGTTGACACTAGATAGCTATTAGCAATGCCCAGACAGCGGGATCCCTTATGGGATCACGTCACCCTTAATTCAGGTTATGGCACATCAGGCACGAAGAAGTGGACTTGTAAGTATTGCGGGAACACTTATGGAGGTGGCCCCATTCGAATCAGGGCGCATCTTTTACGTCTTCGAGGATATGAGATCGCCGTTTGCACTCAGGCCCTAGAGTCACTGAGGATTGCCGGGATCGGGGACGACTCTCCTGCTACTACTTCAGGCACAAGTGATTCTTGAATCTTGTTTGATCAATGACATTGATTGAAAATTTGAAATTTGATCTAAAGCTAAAACTTAAAAGTTCAGTCTATAACTTTGAACTTTGATTACTAATGAGTAATTAGTGACTGTTCTCTGAGCTCTCTCATTGACTATAATTTATTACCTAAAGCCTGCTGCGTAACTAGTAACACCAATGTTATTGTTACAGGTGCGGCAGAGCGCCGAGATTCCCCATCGCAACCGGCACCTGTAGCCGGCACTAGCTCCGCTGCAGCATCCATTCCACCTTCTTCTGGAGAGACTCCTGCAGTGCCAGTTGGTGGGGCCGGCAGTAGTGCTATTGGTAGCACTGTTAGGGGACGAGGTCGAGGACATGTGAGAGGCAGGGATGTTTTTGTGGCAGCTTTCCAGCAGTCGCATAGGGATGCAGCTGCTATTGCTGTTAGGAGGTGCTTTTACTTGTGTGACCTCCCTTTTCATGTGGCACAGACCCCTGCATGGAGGGATATGATGCGAGCAATATCTCGTATCGGTGTTGAGTGGGAGGGCCCGACCATGGAGCAGTTGAGGACGAGAGAGCTACATGTTGAGCGGCAGTCCGTGGATGCTGACCTACAGCCCATTAGGAAGTCATGGGCGAGGTATACCTATAACCTTACATCTTCAAAACCTTTGCACTTGCCACTTACTACTTTAGAAATTAGTACTTTCAAGTTTCTAACTTTGAACTTTCAATCTCCAAATTTGCAAATTGCAACTTAGTTAGTTGAAACTTGAAAGTGTTGTCGAATGTTTTAGGTTTGGATGCACTATAATATCAGATGGTTGGACCGATGCAAGGAGGCGCCATCTTGTGAATATATTGGTGTCTTCTTGCATGGGCACCATGTTTTTGAGATCCATTGATACGTCAGAGCCAGGCATGGCATTGGATGGCAGGAGATTGTTTGAGTACATCTCACAGGCAATTGAGGAGGTCGGAAAAGAGAATGTTGTCCAAGTATGCACTTGCCACTTGCCACTTTCAAGTTTCAACTTTGAAACTTTCGACATTGAGCTCTCAGCTTTGAAGTTAGAACTTAGTAAGTTACAAGTTACAACTACATTTTGTGAATCGTGATTATTGTTTTAAAAGTTGCAATTTGCACTTGCCATTTACATTTGCATTTGCTTCCGGAATGCTCAATGGTGAATGTTCATGAGTTATGATTCGACCTTTGTCGGAATTCCAATGCAGGTTGTCATAGACAACACGTCCAATTGTGTTGCCATGGGGAAGATGGTGAATGAGAAGTACCCTTGGATTTTCTAGAGTCCATGTGCTGCACATTGTCTTGACCTCCTAGTTGAAGACATTGGGAGATTACCCTGGGTCAAGGAGGTTGTAGACATGGCACGATTCTTGGTGAGATTTGTCACCAAGAGACAGAGGGTCTTGAGCATCTTCAGGTCCTATTCCACCTTGGATCTCTTGAGGCCTGCCCCCACTAGGTAACCAAGTTCCAACTTCCAACCTGACAGCCTGTTTCCAATTTTTTGATTTGAAAATTGCAATTTTGTTTTAGCTTCAAGTTTCAGTGCTCATAGAATTTGAATTTTGCTATATAGTATAGCCTGCTCAGTGCTTGTTGCCTATAGGCTATGACCAATTACAAATCTTATTTCATGATTTTCATCCTAGGTTTGCCTATATGCTCATTGTTTTGGAGCGGCTCATAAAAGTGCATGGAAACCTGAGGATGACAGTGGTTTCACCCCATTGGGCAGAGTGGGGCCGATCATGAGCGGCCAAGGCCAGGAGATTTGAGGTGATCGTGATGGGGACTTAATTTTGGGATGATGCACGCTCCATTGTCATATCCATGCCTATAGTGTGCTTCGCCTTACTGATAGAGAGGGTTCCACCTTAGGCCTTCTTTATGAGTTTATGGATAAGCTGGGAGAGCAGCTTCAGAGTTGCACCACCATGGCTCATGACAGGTATATTACTAGAGTCTAGTAACTACATTAAAAGTTTCAAAGTTGATTCTTGAATTTTCATTGACATTCATGATTAGAATCTAGTTAAAACTTAATAGTTTTTGAATCTTGAGACTTGAATGCTCAAGCCTCAAACTTCACTCTTGATTGTTTGCAGGCAGGCTGGAAGAAGTAAGGGGCCTATTTCTAGGCAGATGGCAATGGTTCCATCAACCTCTGCATGCCGTGGCTTGCTTGCTTCATCCACTATGGAGGACGGAGGATCAATTCCATGATCGAGAGCTCAGGCAAGGATGGCATTCCTACGTCTCCTCTATCTATCCTGATCCCAGGGATCAGGATGCACTCATGGATGACTTGAATTTATTCAGGTATGTACTATGTAATTAGTAAATTGTAATATGTATTCAGGACCCAGGTATGTAATATGTATTCATCTATGTAGTATGTATATGTAATATGTATGAACTTTGAAGTCTAAGGCTTAAGCTAGTTTCTAGTTAAAACTTAATAGTAGTAACTTGTAAGCATTTAGTATTTATTATTTTGAGATTTGAATCGTGATGAATGTTTAATGTTCCGGACCGAGCGCCTCGATTTCGGTCGTGCAGCTACCATGCTGAGGGAAGGGCAATTGCGCCCTGTTTCATGGTGGATGAAGTATGGGAATGATGTTCCCAAGTTGCAGAAACTTGCCATCCACGTCCTCTCACAAGATTGCGCAGCAGTTGCATGTGAGAGAAATTGGAGTGTGTTCTCTCTGATTCATACGAAGAGGAGGAACAGACTTTCTACTGCGTAGCTGGAGAGGTTGGTGTATGTGCATGCCAACCTACGGCTTGTGAAGAAGCTGAGAGAGACCGGGGAGCCCATACAGGTAATGAATCATGATTCATGATTAAATCATTAATCTGAATTCTATAGAGTCTAGTATGTACCATGAATCATGATTTGTCTAGATAGTAAAGTCTAGACTCTACACTAAAAAGTTAGAACCTTCAGGCTTCAAGTTTCAACTTCCAACGATTACATTTCAAATTTGCTATTTTTTTTAAATCGTTTACCAGTACTTACTATTGAGAATCAAAATCTTGGTTTAATTTCAATTTTCGTAGGTTAATCCCGATGAGATCGATGTGGCAAAGGTTCCGAACTTGCCACCAAGATCACAAGAGGAGGAGGATGTCTATGCTTTACTCCATCGGGAGGCCTTAGCAGCTGCAGGTTGATTTCGATGCCCAATTCAATGATTCACTGTGTTACATTAGTAGGCTTTTAGTACTTTGAAGTTTTGTAGATATACTAGATAGTAGATTACTAGATTGTAAATTGTAATTACTAATCTGTAATTTGTAATTTGTAAATTGTAAATTAAAACTTAAAAGTAATATGATATGTCGAGACTCGAGCCTAAGTCCTGATTCCAATTTCCTTGTGTGCATTACGTAGGGCCAACCACTCGAGCTGCAGCACGCAGGACCAGGAGCGCAGAAGAGGGCCCGAGCCACGCGGCAGTCTCAGACACCTCTGAGAGTCCCTCTAGCTCTGACTCAGATGAGGAATACGCCACTGAGGGTGAGGGATCGGATGAGGAGGATGAGGGTGACTCTGATGATGGGGAGGATGACATTGAGCCTGAGGACATGCCAATGCCTCCACGACGACAACGTCTGAGGCGGGCAGCTAGAGGCTAGAGCCTGGATGGGCATTGGGGGGGGGGGGACTCATTGCTCAGTACTCACTGCTCAACATAGATCATAGATGATAGTTATTAGTGGCATACTCTAGGCTTTAGCATAGTAGTTATACATATTACTGTTTACATATGACAGTTGACTTCAGACTCATGGCCTTAGGCTTGAGCCTTGAGGGCCAAGGCCACGCTTGACACTCTTGTTATTTATGCAGCATGATAGCATCATTGCTTTTACTTTAAACTTTAAAATTTAAACTTTTGACTCTTGAATTGTGATTTGTAATTTGTGATTCACTGATTTGTAAATTGTTACTAGTTAGAACTTACTACTTACTACTTAGAAGTTAGAACTTAGTGCCAACTTGAAGTTACTTCCAAGTTAGTGGTCAATGCATTGTAATTTGTAATTTGTAAGTTGTAAGTTGTAACTTGTAAGTACTAAGTAGTAAGTTGAAAGTTCTATAGTTATTAGTTTGTAGCTTTACTGTTTACAATTTTTGGAAGTTCTTGGATGTTTGAAAATTCAGACTGTAATATGTATGATGAATGGTGACAATATCAATAATTGACCGAGGAAAGTGTCAAGTGACCACATATTGATACTACAGCTTCTCCTCTTGAATTGCATTCTCTAGAGCATTCTCATGAAATTCGATGTATCTACTTGTTACCGGACTGTCTATGACATGTGTAAACCCTCAAAAACACATTCAAAAAAAAAAAAACCTAAAAAAAAAATCCCGTTTCGAACCACAGAACCAGTCGTTTCAAACGCGTTTTGAAACGACGTATGAAACGAGCCCCTAAAACATTGCTTCAAAGTGAATTAACTTGCTGGAAATTTCAAATCCATCACTAGGTTTGAGCTACACATGCTAAAACTCCAAAAAGACAACCAAAATTGATTTCCTAGTACAATTCTCCATAAACAACAATGAATTTGAGAGAGATATGGATCATGCAAATTGAACTTGAGAAGATCCACCACTTGCAACCTTGCTCCTCTCCTTGAATGAGAATACTAGTTGATTACCACCAAGCTCCAATGAAAAGCACCACCTCTCCAAACTTGTAAGCCTTGCTCTGATACCACTATAAGGGAAGCTCCTTAGATCCTGCTTACAAAACACAAACACTTTGGATAACACACTATGGAGAAACCACCCAACCAAGTAGAAGCATCCAATCAAACTCTAGAAGCTTCAGCCCCAAGCCAAGGAACAAGAAGCACGAATGTAGAGTGAGAGCCTGGCAATGAATCCACAACCATAATGAGGAGTAGGGCGAGTTCGGACCCAATATATAGAGCCAAAAGCATCCTGGGCACATAGCCATGCATAGCCCTAAGTTCCCTATACATAGATTCACCTAGAATAGAGTCCTAAGCATGGACCAACTATTCATAGAATTGCTATTGATAACTCTGCACATGCATACACTGTCTCATACCTTGTCTAAACTCCATTTAGTGTGTTCTGGGCCTCACAAGGATATTAGTTACTTTTGGGTCACGTCCAGTATGACAAGGCATAACTAACAGCTTGTTTCACTGGAGTACCGTGTATTCAAGACTAGGAGTATACTTGTTACAAGCTCGTGACCAGTGCCGCGAGCAGGGGGGTTTTGAAATTTCAGAATTCAGAAGTGTGTTTGGACTTCAGATTTGCCTTTTTGTGGACAAATAGAGATGTTGTCAGACCAGCGAGGGGGGATAGCAAAAGTTTTAGATCTTTTTGCACTTTTTCCAACCGCTATTCGGATTTCTCAGAATCACAGGTCTGAAAGCAATTGAAGAAGATCTGAAAGGGCTTTTCTTAATTCTCTCTGTGACAGTTCTCAGAAAGAGCTAAGTTTTCTTTCCTTCCCTTGTACAGTTGTAAATTAATCTTTTTGACTTTTTTTCATCAGAAGTTAAGGTGCCTCGCTTTCAGTTCCGAAAATGACCACTCCTCAGGGACCTGATCAACCCCCGGAGAGAGGCTTCGACGAACTTGAAACAAAAGCCTTGGCTTACAGTAAAGGAACAGAAGTGGATGACCTGAAATTGGCATTAGCCAATTTCAAGTCCAGTGTGGACAACTCGTTCGCTGAACTCAAAGGCTTGATTTTGAGCTCCGCGAAAGGAGGCCTTCCCTCCACTTCTCAGTTGTCCCCTTCTCCACTTCCATCAGTTTCGGGTGAGACTTTACGGTCTCACCCCAGTGTCTTTAAAGATTTAAAGCCTCCTACTTTTAATGGGGAAGAGAAGGATAGAAATGCAAATATTCTACAAACCTTCCTCAGCAAATGGAAGAACATTCATGCTCTTAAACAGACCCCTGACCATTTGCAAGCTATTGAGGACAGTCTTTCCTTAGGGCCCATGGCCTATAAGTGGTGGTTAAATCTCCAGGAGACTGGGCAGACTCCCCGGTCATGGAAAGCTTTTGAAGAAGCCTTCATAAGAGAAATCCTACCTGAAAATGAACTTGATAGAGCCTCGGAAGCCTGGGAAAGAACAGTAATAGACAAGTCCCTCATCCAATATATCTCGCAGTATCGAGAAGCAATTTTAAAAATTAAAAATATGGATGATTATCAGAAAATTAGGGGATTTGTTCGTGGCCTCAATGATGAATATAAAGTAGAGGTCCAGAGAAACTCGCCTACTACCCTTGGGCAAGCTCTCAGATATGCTCAAATCTATGATGATTCAGTGGGTAGGAAGAGGGCGAGACAACAATCACTTTCTGAGCAGCCTCCTCAGAAAGACGTTCAATTTAAAGAGAAATTTTTAAAAAGAAAGAATCAAGATAAATTTAAAAGTGAAGCTCCTCAGAAACGCCCTTCACTCATACAGCCCTTAAAACCAGATGATTTTGAGAAAGCCAAACAAGAACGTTTGTGCTTTGTGTGTATGGGCAAGGGACACACAGTCAGACAGTGTCCCAAGGGGCCTTTCACTAATAAAGATAAGAAAGATAAGAAACAAGTTCATCTTGTTCAAACTGTATGTTTCCCAAGTGACTCGGCAGCTTCCGAGATCAAAGTGTATCATGAAGATCATGAACACTGTTGTCAACTAACCTCTGCAATGCTAGCGAGACCCTTCAGCTTTGGGCCACATGACCTAGTACGTATGCATGGGAAAGTTGGTAACCAGTCAGTAAGAGTTATGGTTGATGATGGGGCAATCCATAATTTCATCAACTACACCCTGGTTAAAAAGCTTAAACTACCAGAAGTACCTAGTCAACATAGGTACATAGTTTCACTAGCTAAGGGTAAAGATAAAAAAATATGGGAAACTATGGTTAGTAACTTAAATCTTGGTATTAAGGGGTACCAAGATGAAATAAACTTTCAGATAATGCACCCGGATCGCACAGACATAGTTCTCGGGAGAGATTGGCTCTACAGTTTAGGACCTTCTCTCCACAAATTATCAGGAGAACACCCTCATCTTTCAGCATAAAGGCCGAGAGATCCAGTTGCGTGGGGAGCATGCTGTTCCCAACAGTCCTATGGTCTGCAGTTCAGAGCTCTGTCAGCTAATCGGAGACGAAGACCATCAGGTATTCTTATGTGACTTTCAGTTTATTCCTGAAGTTTCTATTTCCAGTTCTATACAGCAGAAAATCAGTAAATTAGAAACTTTATTGTCTAAATTTAAAGATGTTTTTCCTGAAGATTTGCCACATGGTTTACCACCTAGCAGAGAGGTAGATCATGTAATAAACCTAGTACCAGGTACAACACCTGTTTCTAAACCTCCGTATCGGGTCAGCCGAACAGAGGATGATGAAATAACTAGGCAGTTAACAGATTATCTTGGCCAAATTCAGACCAGTAGTTCACCATGGGCCTCACCAGTCCTATTGGTGAAAAAGAAAGAGAGGTCTATGCGTCTTTGCGTAGATTACAGAACCCTCAATAAAGTCACAATTAAGAATAAGTACCTTATTCCTCGGGCAGACGAGTTGTTTGATCAACTCAACGGGGCTAAGTTTTTCAGTTAAATAGACCTCAGATCGAGATATCATCAAGTCCGTATAAAGTCGGAAGATGTCTCGAAAACAATAGACGGGGGAAATTCAATACAGTAGCAGATGCCCTTAGCAGAATGCCTATGATAAATGAGCTGAGTTTTACTCAGATTCGTAATGAGTTACTCGAGTCCTTGAGAGGGAAGTGCCAGCATGATGCATTCTTCTCTACTATCTGGAACTCAGTCTAGAGCAGACAGTTATAGACTCCAGAACCAGTTCCCGGGGCTGGTGCCAGTTCATCCAAGAATACGGCAACTTCTGTTGAGGATAATGATGAGTCCGACTATACGTCGTCAGATGACGTTGAGGATTCTGAGCCTGTATTACCCAAGCAAACCCCAGTGGTTGAGGGTCAGTTGACTCAAGGATTCAAATGGAAACAGTATTCCATTCAGGATGAGTACTTGCTCTATAGAGATAGAGTATGTGTCCCCAATTCAGAGGATTATACGCAGCAGGTCCTATATGAATGTCATGACAATCCTAGTGCGGGACACCCAGGCATACAGAAGACCTATGAGCTTTTTCGTAGGCAATTTTTCTGGCCCAGTATAAAAAAGGACGTCCACCAGTATGTAACCAGTTGCCAGAAATGTCAAGTAAACAAAGCAGAGCGTTTAAAGGAGGAGGGTTGTTGCATCCCTTAGAAATACCAGCTGGTAAATGGGAGAGTATCTCCATGGATTTTATAGTAGGCCTGCCTAAAACCCAAAAGGGTAATGACGCTATATGGGTCACAGTTGATCGTCTGACCAAAATGGCTCATTTCATTCCGACCAAAACAACCGTTAGAGCTCCAGAGTTAGCGAGGTTGTTTGTAGACGGGCTATTTAAATTGTACGGTCTACCTTCCGGCATAGTCAGCGACTGGGATAGTAAGTTTATTGGAAATTTTTGGAGGGCAGAATTCCATCATCTCCATACTAAACTTAGTATGAGTACCACCGACCATCCACAGATGGACGGTCAAACAGAGAGGGTAAATCAGGTGCTGGAGGATATGCTTCGTGCATACGTCAGCAAGAAGCAGACTAATTGGGAGGAGTATCTCTCAATATTAGAGTTTGCTTAGAGTTTGCTTACAACAGTACCAAACATTCAGCTACGGGATACAACCCATTTATGCTGATGTACGGTTTTCAGCCACGCTCACCCACAGTTGTAGGGTTTAAACAAGAAAAAGTTGAAGCAGCCAGAAACTTATTAGAGGACCTAAACCAGATGATAGAACATGCTAAGCGTAGCATCAGGCAGTCCCAAGATCGAGCCAGGCATTATGCAGATCCGCACAGACGGGATGTGCAGTTCTTTGCTGGTGAGAAAGTCGTGGGCCTAACACAGCCTAGGGACCCTGTCAGTAGGATAGGGCTCCCAGTTGGGTCCCAACATGCAGTCGGCCACGTTAGTGACATGTGGCCGACACTTGGCAGTTGCATGCTACCAGTCTTCACACTAGGCTAGGAGGGGCTTAATCTATATCAGGGAGTAGGCAGGGTTGGGTGGATCAGTTAGTGTTTGCCCTACTGTGGTGTCAGGATCTATTACAATACTGTATCCTAATTCTGGTCATGGACATAACAAAGTGCCTTTGAGAGAGAAACTTGAGCGGGACAAGGCCATTGCCTCACCTGTGGTGAATGCACCTGTATCTTCTGCAGACTCCTACCTTGCTTATCATATCTCTGCTAAACAATTACAACCAAGCAATATATCTGACTTTGAATCTCTTAATGGCTATGTACAACATCAGATCGAAAAAGTGCTACAATTTATCGGGAAATTGCAGCTACAAAATCAGATGCTTCATGGAGAACTTATCAAGGTTAGCCTTCAGAATAAGGACCGGCAAAGAACTATTGACACGATGCAAGTGAAAGAGGTGCAGGATCTTCATTCGCAGCAAGATGTGGAAAGTAAAATCTCGTCTTTGGCAAAGCAAGTGGAAGAAACTCGTACTTGGGCTTCGGTTCTTAAGCAACATTGTAATGTTTCCTCCAACCAAGTTCAGCCCTCTTTAGTGAATTCTACTTTGGAGAATGTTTTTACTGAACAAGAGAGGCTCTTAATATCCGAGTTAGGGGTATTCCTAATGGAAACAAGGCCCTTGATGAGGCGAAAGACCTTCTTGTATCTAAACTCTCACATAATACTGAGGGATTTGACACTGCTTGGAGGGGCAAATTTGATGATAAGGTCTTATTCATAAAGTTTTGTTCCATTGAACAACGCAATGCTGCTTTAACACCTTAGAGCTAAGCTCAAAGGTACTTTTATTTTTATGGATGAAGATCTAACACACACACAATGGCAAGCAAGGAAATTGGTCATTCATGAGGCCAATGCTAGGAATCAAAGAGTGGCCTTTATTGAAGGCAAGCCTAAATTCTACGATAAGATTTTACAATAGGAAGTCGGGGATCCCGGGCATAGGAATAGCCTGAGATCCCCTCAGCCATTACAAATTGGTTTTTGGAATTGTAACAGTGTAATTTCATCCTCTTCAGCAGGGGATTTTCATTTTTTTTTTGCAGAAATGTGATAGTTTGCTCTTAGCAGAGACCCATGAATCATTGTATCAACCCCTTACAGCTA